>JAUTDX010003601.1:0-32158 GCA_030844895.1 Ambrosia x helenae
CCCCGGCCCAGAATGGGCTGACGTGTCACAATATCATATCAGAGACAAAAGACAAAGTTTCTTTTATTTAATTATAAAATATATAGCGTTACGGAAGACAGTGGTTCATAGTCATAAGTCAAAATACATTAATATTAACTAATATAAGTGACGGCTTCTTTAGGAGCATCCTATGTTTTATTGCTCTCTCTTTAATCCGCCCAAAGGAACCTTTAACCTGTAGATACAAAAAGTTTACGGAATGAGCTGAAGGCCCAGTACGGAATAATAGGCTCAAATAGTAACGCAATAATTAACTGAAACTGATAAAACAAATACTGATATGAAACATAACAAACATATAACAGAACTGAATCATGTAATACAGATGTACCCGTAAGCCAAACTGAATTCTATTATACGTATTAATATACGGGTAGCTACTCCCGTCTATTAACACATGAAATGGCGCAGGTTTGGCATACCCGCAACCATTTCCTGAACTGAAACTGAAACTGAACTAGGATCGATCCATACGCCTCCTAATGGCATTGTACCACACCTGTACTTAAGAGACGCCGTGAACTGATCTCTCCGTCACGGTTGGAGCACATGTTGCCGATGCCACAACAACATGCCCGCGGGACACTCCACGGGAAGCGGTAGCTTAGGGTAACAAGTACTGAAAATCTGAGTCATATAATCTGATGCAAATCAATACTAATAGTATCTAATAATACTGATATCATATACTTGGGAACATACGATAATGAGTGAATTAAAAATATCGTATGATTTATATAATCTACTTTCAATATTAATATCTTTAGAACGAGAAACGAACGGACGGTCAAATGAATTGATGCTCAAAGACGTAGGAGTTTTAATATTTATATATACCATTAATAGGGTTTTTTATCAAACGAACCAGATAACAAAGGAGAGGGGTAAGGATCCGTACCTTAGTTGTTGACACACGTATAGAAATCATAATCGTTTATATTGTTTGGATAAAACCTACATTGTCGCCACATATCTCATAAGGCAATGTTAATAAATAATTATTAATGTTAACTTAGATCTTTGTATTGCCCATATTATTTTGCTAAGTTAAGTCAAAACATAAATATTTTTATTTTTCTAAGTTCAAAAATGCTAATATTTACTAGTTTGATATAGATAATTATTTTAGATGTTGTGCTTTAATAATAATAATAATAATAAATAATAATAATAATATAATAATAATAAATAATAATAATAAATAATAATAATTATTTGGTTTGTAATATAAAATGATAATTGAGATTTAGCTATAACACAGCTTGGTCAAAATCTAAGTTAGTTTAAACTCTTTCAATAGTAATATTCCCACACATTAAATAATGAAATTCATTTCCTTAAAACAGTCCAGGATCATATCTCGAAAGTATTACCTGTTGTTACTAATATCTTATTTTAAATAGTTATTTCACTATTTTAACCTTTAACAATCATACATGTAAATCCATCATCTTCTCATATACACAAAATCCTAGTTTCATAAACCTATTGTACGTTTCATTTTTTAAAGATTTTACATTCAAAACATAAAAATAAAGTTTGTAACTTCAGTTAGGTGGTTACCGTTGGGTGAAGTCGAAAGCCCCGTGGTGAAAGAAACGAAACAGCGACAGCGACGGACCGACCATATAATGCAAGGCTGCTCAACGGAAACTTTGTTGGGTCCAATCTAGTCTGTTTCGGGTTCACCGGTTCTGTTTAGGTTCAAACGCGAGTCGGGTTTGTGTAGGGGAACCGAAGATGGATCTTGTTGACCGGAGATGGGTTTTAGTTTGGTGGTTGATTATCGGAAAAGATGACAAGGGGTGGTGACGGATTAGTCGAAGGTGTGGTCGGAGATATCGGTCAGACAGTGATTTGAACAAAAGGGTCGTTTATTACAGGGACTTGACCGGAGGTGGTACGTAACTGGTCGGAGAAGGTGACGACTAAGGGGTGGTCCTAAAGATGGTGGGTTACCAGAATCTTGACCGGATGTTGCTCACTGGTTTTGGTTCCGGTGACAAAAAGAAAAGGAAAAGGAGGAGGAACCGAGTGGTGGTGATGTTGTCGGGTTAGTCGGAACAAGGTTGTGGCGTCGGTCACCGGAGGTGAAGAAGGTGACCGGCGGTGGGTGTCTCTCTCTCTTCTTTCCGCTCTCTCGCGACTCTCTCTCTTCACTTGTATTTTTATGTTTGATTAATTCATTGGTGCAAATTCTTTGTTCTTCATTCTTGTTCTATTTATAGTTAAACCCATGCATGCATGTGGTAATATTTAGTAATGATCATGAAGGACAGATGGATAGTGTGGTGCGTATTTCAAAGCTTCATATAAAGTGAGCTGTTTAGGTGTGCTGTCCTATCCAATTTATGAAGTGGATGTGCTGTACATAAACATGTGTTGACAATTTTCTAGAAAGTGAGTGTTTGGCACTTTTAAGTGCAGTGTACTTGGTCAAACTTTCTTTGAAGGTTTTGACATACTATATTCTTTATTTTTGATTATTTACTTATTATTGTTTATAGTTAATTATTATTAAGTAAATTTATTATAAGTTAATATTCTTACTTAGTTTAGTTTTATTGTTTATATAATTTTTTTTATATGTATACGATCTAACTCGAGATGAATATATAACTTGAATTCTTTTTGTAATACTTGTAAATAATCTAGGTTCGTAATAATGTGACTGTTACATTTTCTTTGACCCATTTAGTCAACTTATGTTTGGATTATATTTTTATTTATTTAGTTAAAATTTGTCGGGTATTACAACAAGTCTTTCTAATAATTATGCTACTTTTCAATATGCCTATGTATACTGATTTTATTATTATTTTTTACTTAATTAATTCAGTTTATTTTTCCCACTAAGTTGTACTCCCTATCTGGATTTTCATTGGGTTGTTGAAAATGATTAATAGAGATTTTATCATAACATGGATCAAATGGCACAGTTTTGCTAACAGGTAAATTTCTTTGTTTTGTATGTCTTATAATTTCGAATGAAGTTTGGACCAAATAGCAAAGAATGTTTACACTAAATATATGTTTCGATATGGCTTTTCACTAATCAATTCTAGCTGGACTGTATTTGTTGATGTTGATTTTTGCTAAATGGTAAATTAAAAAGAAATGGAGGTTTACCACAAGATAGTCAAACTTAGAGATTCAACTAACAAATGTAATGTAATAAACATATATCAACTAACCAACTTATAATTTATAGGTGATGGATTTGAACAATGTTTTTGGGTCAGTGATGTTTTCTGATTGCCTGTTGTTGGCTCCTGGAACATCTCCAAGGCACGTGTTATATGCAAAAAAAAAGTGATGGCTTTGAACATTGATTATGGACAGCTTACCGATTTTGATACGATGTACCTCGAATTGTAGCACTCGATGACGATGATGGTTCATTGTTGTGCTATTTGGGCAATGTTTGGTTGTCTATGTCATTAGTGATAACTGATTTTATATTTTCAACCTTCGTTGTGAAACCAGAGCCCCCGTTTTTTTATCGGCGTTGATGATTTTCGTTGGCATGGCAGCTGTAGCGCCTTTTTAAAGAGGTAGTGTACAATTTGCAAAACATAAATACTATATAGTTATGTTGCTACCTTGTTTTCTAACTACTGATGATGATTGTTTATTTTAATAATTTTCAGCATGGATATTTATCTCCTCTAAACTCAGGTTAGTTAATTCTCAGTCGTTTGACTTTAAAGGTTTGTGTTTAGTGTAAAATTACACACAATAATAGGTTAGAAAGAGGGTTTTTTAACTCATAGGTGGTATGTGTTTACAGAGTTGATGTAGTTTTTCATAAGCAAAATAACCGATTTGGAAAGAAAACAAAAAAAACCGAAGTGGTTTTTATAAGAACCTATTTGTCTACCAATTCCCCACTTTCAACATGACACCCGGTTTTAAAAACCCTTTTTTTAAATACCCGATTCTTAAACCGATCCCAAACGGTTATACCGGCTTGGGTTTGCCTTAAAAGAAACGGTTTTTGACTTTTAAATTTAATGAAAATGAAAATCAAAGGTTGGTGGCTCTAAAACCAAAGTAATATGAAAGGATGATCAACATAACCTTAACAAGTCTGGGAGATTGAACAACAGGTTTCATGCATTTGAAGATGAGAAATATAAACTCCTTAGCTATCTTTATAGTTTCTTTGAATTAAAACTATATTTGTTAGCGTTCTATATATACTTTTTCCTATGCTATTGTATGTTAGCATGTTGGGAGGGACGAGGTAGGGTCAGAACGGGTTGTCATGAAAATCACTTTGGCTGAAAGCTGGTTGTCAAATAAATCAATGTGGATCAAAGTGGGTTGTGAGAAAAAATGAGTTAATAAGAAGGGTTCCTATATGCAGGTATCTTTGTTGAAGGTAATAGCTTGATGAACATCCAAGCCTACGTATAAATGTTAAAATTAGCAGGTAAATGATGCAACTCTTTGGTAACACTTAGATGTAAAAAAGCTTTAAATATTACAATATAAAGATGCCAATGGAAATGAACGCTAAATTAGGTGGATCAAGTTGTTTAGATTATTTACAATGGCTAAGATGTCAGAGGTGTAGCAGGTGTAATTGAGTCAACCCTTATTCAGTGATGAGTTTGGAAATGGTTGTTGGCAAAATAGAAAGTATGTCAACTTTTGCACCAGAGTTCTAAAATGAAGAAGATACACTGAATTGACAGATTAATTTTGTGCGGAATATTAGTGTTTTATAAGTGCATAACATGTTTGAATGATGCAACCTCACTCATACTATTCGTGTTGTATGCAGGTATCTTAATATTGTTTTCCTCTTTTGTGTTTTATCGGTACAAAGCAATACGTTTGATTGTACCCTTACATGCATATATATATAAAAGTCAATCGAGTGTAACTGTGAAGAAGGGTTAAGATCAGTTTTGGATCGAGCACATTGTTTTGAAAGCGTAGCATGGGCACGTGCTTAGATCAGTTTTGGACCGACCACATCGGTTTGAATACGTAGCATGTTGGATTCAGGCCCTTCAAGATCAACTCACTACACACAAACACTCACCTCACGTAAATATAAGTGTACAGAAGGTTTGCAATATGAGAAAGGAATGAAAAGGGTTATCTTCTTTATTCACATGCAAGGACTATTTATAGTCTACACAATACAATGGAATATTAAAATACAATTAAAAAAATACTAATAATTCTCCTAAAGATAAGTAAAAGCATTTGACTACTTCCTAACTTCATTTACAGAAGCAACGTACACGTTCCAACGTCCACCTTTTTCTTAGGATTACTCCATTTAACCGGTCCATCGTATTCTCTCACACACCCAAAGAACTGGCACAAAGTATGTCCCATTCTTTATTCTAATTTGTGGCCTTTATCCATGACCCATTAATGTCCCGACCCGTGAACCCGTAAACTAACCCGATTATTCCAACAATCACCCCCATAATCGTGATTTGTTTACGCCCTTCACCGCAGCGACCCGTCTTCTAAAACCATGTCATCTTTTCCTGAACTTTACCAGACACCCAACCATATCCTCGGTCACGCCCAAGTTCTTCGACTTCCCCTCAAATCGACTTATCCCGGACACCAGGCCTCCACCTCGACCACGTCCAAAGCCGTATAAACCACTAGCACCGCCACCACTACCGACTGTTGCTTTTCACCACACGGAACCGTTTTGTGCACAAACACTTCCGTGAGAGCGTTCTTCTACCGATCAAGAAAACAAAGCCACCCGCTTCTACCGTTTTCCATCACCTGCTAAACGAACTAAATCAGCTATCCGCTTGATTTCTTCTGCTCGTTTTTTCCTGCAACCTGGTTAACCTCTCCTTCTGGTGAAACCCACAACTTTCTGTCGGAATTTTAACACCTTAACACAGCCACGAGACACCCCGATGTTCACCCATCACCCCCTTCATCTCACCCCGTGATAAAGAATGACACGAACAACCACCTTGCCTTCGTATTCTGCTGTGAAACAGCCCCGAACAACCACAACGGACACCTTTGTTCACCCCCGGTCACCTCGTCCTCATACAACGGTACTCCCCGTCGTCTAAACCGAACGTAGTCTGACTCGAACAACACCCCGTCAACTGTGGTAAAACACCCTTGCACAGCGAACCTGCTGTCCAAACCCTTCTTCTTTCACGCCTGCCCTCCACCAACCGACACACCAGCCGGTGGCGGAGGCTTCCCCAGTACGAGCCCTAGGCTCTGATACCAAATGTTGGATTCAGGCCCTTCAAGATCAACTCACTACATACAAACACTCACCTCACGTAAATATAAGTGTACAGAAGGTTTGCAATATGAGAAAGGAATGAAAAGGGTTATCTTCTTTATTCACATGCAAGGACTATTTATAGTCTACACAATACAATGGAATATTAAAATACAATTAAAAAAACACTAATAATTCTCCTAAAGATAAGTAAAAGCATTTGACTACTTCCTAACTTCATTTACAGAAGCAACGTACACGTTCCAACGTCCACCTTTTTCTTAGGATTACTCCATTTAACCGGTCCATCGTATTCTCTCGCACACCCAAAGAACCGGCACAAAGTATGACCCATTCTTTATTCTAATTTGTGGCCTTTATCCATGACCCGTTAATGTCCCGACCCGTGAACCCGTAAACTAACCCGATTATTCCAACATAGCATGGGCACGTGAGTCTGTTAATTTGCTTGTCTGCAATCACCGCTTTATTCGCCACATGAGGTGTATGATCAAAACTTCTATAATGCACTTATTAGGTCTCTGTTTTGTATGTGACCACAAAAACTAACCATATATGCAAAATTATATTTTTTCACAGGATAACATCCACCGGACTAATGAAACTTTCAAGCTACAACAACCAAGTTGTCCAACATGAGCCAAGATGCTTTGGCAGACTCGATTCTTTATTTGACATACTTGGATAATCAAGTCGCAACGCGCCGCTTTTTATACCACTACTTTTTTTTTGAAGATTTTAGCCATTGATTTCTTTATTTTGTAAATCGAATTGACGCCGTCGCAAAGCGCGGCTTGATAAATACCTAGTTGATATAAAGATAACAATGAAAAGCTAGAATTTCCATCTAATAATAATGTCTATGTATCCCCCACTTGTAGCCTAGTGGTTTGGGCGGCCCTTTGTTTCCTTGGAGACGGGGGTTCGATCCCCACAGGCTTCATTTGGGGGTACGGGAAGTGACGGAAGACCCCTTCGGGCCGTAAGGCACGGGGTTCGATTCTTGATCCCAGCTGGTTTTACCGATTCAATGCCGTCGTGCCTTCGGGCGGGTATTGGGCCGGGTTTTCCCAGGTTCGGTGCAGCTAGCCGGGTTCGGGGGGGCCGATCCGCCGCGGGCTTGCTCGCCGCGAGATGACCGATGCCTTTGTCCACTGGGGTCTGCGCGGTTTAGTTGGCCGTTCAAAAAAAAAAAAGTAGAAGATATAACACAGATAGCACATTTAATTCAGATGATACGTGGTTTAATGTATGAATGGCCCAATCATCATTGCAAACTATACGTGACCATGAAATGCATGGAGTCGAAGCAGTAGAATTCATAGGGAGGGGAGTCCAAAAAGATAGCGAGAAGCCGCTTGGAATTTGAAGTGTCACTTTCCATTTACAAAGAGCATCAGTTTTCTCCAAAGAAGCAGAGGTGTGGTTTGGTATAGTAGTAGAGCTAGGGATAAAAACAAGTTTGAACAAGAAATTATTTGCTTTTTCATGGTTTTGAAAAAAGATGGGTTGGGTTGGGTGCCCTATTTATACTTGAAAAGTTGTTTATTATTTATCTATTTTTTTGTTTTTTTAATTAAATAAATGAAACTTGCGCAAGAGTTAGGGCTGTTCACGAGCCGAGCCGAACCGAGCGGACCTTTGCTCGTGCTTGGCTCATTTACAAACCGAACCGAGCCGATCGGCTCATTTACAATCGATCCAGAAACTGAGCGAGCAGTGTTCGAGCGCACAATTTTTCGAGCGAGCATCGAGCGAGCGATGAGCGGTGAATGTTTTCGGACAACCATAAATTTGGGATGTTTCCTTTAATATTCTCGCTGCCTAGTGATGTCTAAGGTTCGACCGTTTGAGAATGAGGCTCTAGTTGAGCATACTACAGAGAACGATTGTCTTGTTGTGGCGTAGGTTGATAGCGGGAGATGATTGATGGTGGACAACTAATGGGAATAGGAAGTCAAGAATGTTTTTTCACGGCTTAGGGTTTTACAATTAAACTTATGGTTAATTTATCATTGAGTTGACTGAGCCAATAACTATAAATATAACTCTATATATGCATATATTGACCTAAACCCACTAGAGTGGCATGTGTAAAACTATAAATATAATTGTAATTAATGTTTATACATATAATTATACATATAATAAATTAATAAAAAATTATATCGAGCCGATCCGAGCCGAGCGGACCTTTGCTCATGCTTGGCTCGTTTACAAACCGAACCGAGCCGATCGGCTCATTTACAACCGAGCGGAAAATCGAACGAGCAATTTCCGAGCAAATTCCGAACGAGCGGCGAGCGATCGGCGAGCGCCGAGCGTTTTGAACGGCCCTAGCAAGAGTTGGTTTTACTTTGAGAGAATATCTTAGAAGACTATTAATTGCACTTTGAATAGGTGGCGTATTAGTAGGTTGAAGGAAGGATAATTGAGAAAGACAGAAAGAAAAGGTCGTTGACGTGAGGTTATTATATCACCCTTTTTATAACCCCACGCAATGAGTGACAAGAAAATAAGACCGTAATTTCACAACATAGCTGTAGCAAAATAGCAAAAAAAAAGACATTGGAAAATAGTGACAAAGTTGCGACTTGTGACACATCTCACACGAAACCAAATATGTTTGTTAATGCTCTTGTTGGAAAATTGTCCGAAATTAATTTTTATATTATTTTATTTTATAACATTACTTTTTTTTTGAATAGCCGAACGGAGCGCCACCCTAAAGATCATCACATCCGCACAAGTTCGATCCCCAGCTGCAACGGTTGCCAGCCCGCGTAAACACGCGTTGTGGGACTCGAACCCGTGACCACCCGTGCGGGAAACCATAAGGAAAACCTTCCCACCTCTCCACAAACCAACTTGTCTGTGGGTCATTGGCCATAACATTACTTAATAAGATCACATGCTCATATTGTGAATCTTCATTACATTTGGTATGTTTTCAACGTCTAGGTTGATTAAATCAAGTTAGGTACATGTACTCGCCAAACCACACTATATGACACGATATGAGTTACATTTTAATTCACAACGAGTGCGTTCAAACATAAAATACTAAAACTACAACAATTAATTAGCTAAGAGCCCTAGAGATAGACGCCAATGAAAGAGCCTTAACTTACTTCAATATCAATATCAATTTCTATAGTAATGCTACATGGTGTTCTGTTAGATTAAAATTATTTAAATGACATTTTAAATAATAAACAGTCAGAATGATTATTGCAGGCTCTCTAACATCAAAGCTTAATATGCACTTTGATTGAGTTAATACCACTTTTAAAAGCTTTATAATTGGTTTTATACTTAAACGAGTCTGATACTTATATAAACAAGAATATCGGCTACATTTCTAACAAAGAAGATGTTTACATTATACAGAAAAAGGGTCAAAGAAATTGAAGTATTAGCAAACTTGTAGATATGAGGATCAACCACACCAGAATTTAGCAAATAATCGAAAGTAGCATATGAAACCATATGAGCCATGAGAGAAGACAACGGTAAATAAGAAATCCGATATGAGAATTAACTTAATACACAGCAGCAGCCAATGTGGTTGATCAAGACATAGCCGATCCAAACGTAAGCAAGTGAAACTAACAACCATAAAACCATCCACATAGACATAAGATATTCACAAGCATCACAACTGTCAAAAGAAAGGATGGCAGCATCTGGCATTTGCATGAAATTAAATGGCCAAATAGTGGGGTTAGGATCAAATACACAAGACATTTTTTCTAAGAAGGGTGAGAAGGATTGTGATCCATTGATCATATACTTGAAGGGTTGAGATTAGTTTGTTTAAAAAAAATAAATAATAAATTAGAGGAGGGGCATAAAAGGAAAACTACATTTGTTGACTTTCTCTCTCCACATGCAATGCACATGTCAATTCCCCTCATCATTTTAAAACGTCTATAACTTTTTCGTACGATATTTTTTTTTTCAAAAATATTTCACCACATTAACGAGCGTTTTTTTATCTTTAAAATGAGTACCACATTGCTACATTAAAATTGAAAAAAAAAATTGTGTTAAGTGGGTTTTCTTCTCCGTTGTGTCTTCTGCTCGTTCATTGTGTTATAGTATGCACATGTGCTTTATAAATTTGTTATTTATGTTTTTTTTTAGTCTACACATGATTTAACTTTGTCCATTGTGTTTTTAGTATGCTTTTCATTGTGTTTTACGCAAATAAGTTTTGTATTTAGGTGTACATTGTGTTTTATTATGTTGCTCATTGTGTTTAAGTCTATTATTCATTGTTTTTTAGTCTTATGTTCATTGTGTCTTTAATATCTCGTCCATTGTGATTTATTAGACTGTTCATTGTGTTTTATACCCTATTTGTTCATTGCATATTTAATTGGTACTCATTGTATTTTACGTTATCTCCATTGTGTCTTACGCAATTGGGTTTTCAACTTTTTTTTTTTCAAAAGTATTCATTGTGTTTTAATCTTTTGTTCATTGTATCCTTATTATATCATCCATTGTGTTTTACACAATTGGGTTTTGACTTTTTTTTTTTCAAAAGTATTCATTGTGTTTTAGTTTTCTGTTCATTGTGTCTTTAGTATGTCATTGTGTCTTACGCAACTGGGTTTTCAACTTATTTTTTTCAAAAGTATTCATTGTGTTTTAGTCTTATATTCATTGTGTCTTTAGTATGTCATCCATTGTGTTTTATTAGATTGTTGATTATGTTTTATACCCTATATTTAATTGGTGCTCATTGTGTTTTACACTCCATTGTGTCTTACGCAAGTGGGTTTTTGACTTTTTTTTTCGAAAGTATAACAATATGGTACTCATATTAAAGATTAAAAAACGCTCGATTTTATGGTATAATTTTTTTAAAAAAACGATGACGTATAAAAAAGTTTCGGGCATTTAAAAATGAAGGTGGAAATGACATGTGAGTTGCATGTGCATATTTTTTTGACCAAATTACCCCTCCCACTTGTTTAATCCTTTGCCACATGTCATTTTCTAGTGGCTTCTCACCCTTTTCATTTTTTGTAGTCTTTGTAGAATAACTCAACCCCACAAACATAACCATCAGACCAAAACGTAGTGGTCTTTAAATTTTTCACGCCCCTTTCCACTTGTCCAGCTTTGATTGGATCAGTAGAAAGCAACCCTCAAAACGCCACTCTCCGGCGCGGAAAACATCACGCTCAAACCAATTTTTGACCAAAAACACCCCTGGGGGCAGGGTACCGGCGTTTGGGGGTGTTTTTTTGCCCATTCCATGCCTAATCCACGGTCCATTACAGGTGGTCTAAGGAGTCGGATTAGGAATAAGAAGACCAATAACACGATACGAGAATCAAGTAACAAACACAAAATCCACATATGCAAAAAAAAAAGGTACTTTTACTACTCCAAGCACAGCATATTTGAAATGAAAATCTCTGCAGTTCAAACAAAATATTTCAATCACTTGCGCTAGTCCTCTTACGATTGAAATTCAGATATATGACTTTAAAATATCAACAATACAAGATATGATCCGCAACATATCTAAAACCCAATAAACCCAAAACTCACCCAGTTTATCCCCACATTTAAATCATGAATATCACAACTAACAAAAGAAAATTCAATTATTTTTCTTTTTAATTTACAAATTGTTTTTTTTTTTCAAAAAAATAAAGGGGTTTACAAAACAAAATTATATGATTAATTGAGGCTCAGATATGTAAACAAGGGAACAAAGACGGATACATCCGCCATGGCTGCAAATTAACCGGTTGCAATGTGAAATAATATTTTAAAGAACCATCCGGGTTGATTGCCCAGCCAAGATGCAGATAATCTCAAACTTTGTTCCGACCCACTCGGACAGATTATTATTAAACTTCTTCATCATCACAGCCTCTTTAAGGGTCTCGAACAGATTATTATTATTATTCATATTCAGAAGTTCGCCGTTCAAAAAAAAAAACATCTGAGTAATTAACTCTATTCATATCTGCTGCTGCTGCTGCATACTGATAGAACTAAAGACAGGAGAGGGGTTGTTGAAATATTGAAACAGAATCATCGGCCACATGAAGAAGAATGATTTTGACTTAATAATAATAAAGTCAAAATCATACTTCAGATGATGATGAGAGGAGGGCAACAACCCCTAAAAAACCAGATATCCTCTTAGATGGCCTCATCTTGTCCGAGTGGAATTTGTTTACATTTGAAGTGAAACCCTAATTTTTCTGGACTCAAATACTAATATTTGTGTGGTGCAGGGTGCGTTGACTGTTGAGACTAAATTACAAATTGGGTCCTTGTGGTATTTCTCAATACACACTTTCAGCTTTATACTTTTAGAGCCGTTTGGAAACTTCTGAATGGATAAGTGCTACCCTAGTAAGAGGTCTGAATGGTTAAGAGGTGCTAAATGGTTAAGCGCTGAACCAGTAAGTGGTGTTTGGTTAAACCTCTAAATAAAATTTTTATATCCTTTTAATAAAAATAATAAAACACACGACACCATCAAACACCACTTTCAAACAAACCTGATCTTCTTTATTAGAATACATACCCATTTTTTTTAATTCTCTTTAACCCAAACACACACACACACACACACTCATACTTTCCCTCATCAACTGCTCACACACACACAAACATCCATACTTTCTCTCATCTCATCTCATTTCACGCACACATACACTGCTATGAAGAACCAGAGATCCCCCACCGTCGTAGACGGCGGAGCTCCGGCTATGTTGAATTTGGGATTGTTTGAAGCTGAAATGAGTAGTGATGCTTTCCAACTTCTTGGTATGAATGAGATGGGGATGCTTCCTTCTGTATTTTCTTCAAGGTATGTGTTCATTGTTGGTTGATTGTTTGATTTTATATCATCGGAATAGAGAGGATGAGCAACGGAGGAAGGTGGGTTGGAGGTCGAACAGCAGCAGCCTTGCGTCTGAATCAGTCAGACTTGTCTCTAGCGCTGACTGGGTAAGAGGCCAAGTCAGACCATTTTTTCGTTCGGACGACTCCAGCCAAACACCCCGACTTCTGACCGAGTCAGACGGCTACCCCAGTCAGAGGTATTAAGACTCAACCAAACAGCCCCTTAGTTATTACATATTTTACTTCAAAATATTTTGTGTAGAAGGGCGTGGAAGTGTGAAGTGATTCTTTGTGGCATGTATTCCATGAAGCTTGACCACGTTGACGACAAATTCCTTGGCAACCGACGCTGCTGTGAACGGATGTTTCATTGGAACAAAATAAGCATATTTGGAGAGACGGTCAACGACTACCATAATAACAGTAAACCCATTGGAGTTGGTAAGACCCTCCACAAAATCCATACTAATATCTTCCCATACGTGCTCCGGAATCGGCAACGGTTTCAACAAGCCAGCTGGTAACATACTGTCGGATTTGAAACGTTGGCATACTTGACATTCTTTAATTAAGAGCTTAACCCGTTGTTTGAGCCCTTCCCACCAAAAGGTTTGTATGACTTTGCTTAATGTCTTGTGAAACCCAAAGTGCCCCCCCCCCCCCCTAGGTGATGCATGGCAAAGAGATAACACAGTATTCAACAAAGATGAGGTAGGACATATAAGAATAGCTCCATTACGAAACCAAATACCATCCTCAAGATTAGTTCTTTCCGACCCCCTAAGTCGAACCCGAAAACAATTGTTGATAATATGGTTCAGTTTGTACCTCACGCTAAATATCTTGCCAAATAGTAACACTCGGATGTGGAACCGCCATGTAATGGTATTCGGGCAGACGTGACAGAGCATCAGCCCCCCAGTTAGAGGCTCCTTTCTTATACTCGATGGTGTAATCATAACCCAATAGTTTAGGTAACCATCGGGCTTGAGCCAGGGTGGTAAGACGTTACTCAATGAGATATTTCAAATTCATATAGTCATATGATCCGTCTTAACGACAAAGGGACGACCCAGCAAGTAGTGTCGCCATTTACACACAGCCTTTACCACCACCAACATTTCTTTCTCATACGTGGACCACGTAAGCATTGATCCTTTTGATGGGGCACTAAAATAAGCAAGAGGTTTACCAAGCTGGGTTAACACCGCACCAATTCCCACCCCGCTGGCGTCACGCTCAACCGTAAAGCGTATGGACCAATCAGGCAGACCTAAAGTAGCAGTGGTTGTGAGTGCAACTTTCAAAGCTTGGAAAGCAGACGGGGCCGCCTCATCCCAAACAAAGGGCCCCTTACCTACGAGTTTGTGTAATGGTGCCTCAATGCTTCCAAATCCCTTGATAAACTTACGATAATAACTGGCCAAGCCCAAAAAACCCCGTACTCCTTTAGTATTTTTTGGACTAGGCCAGGAGAGAACCGCTTGCACTTTACATGGTTCCACTGCCACGCCTTCAACCAAAATTAGATGACCCAAATAATGAACGTGTGAAACTCCGAAACAACACTTGGATTGTTTTGCAAATAGTTGATTAGCCTCTAAAATTCACTGAACAACACCCAAATGCTCCACATGATCATCAGCTGTTTTAGAGTAAACCAAAATATCGTTAAAAAACCAAGATAAACTTACGGAGAAACGGTAGGAATAAGTCATTTATCAAACATTGGAAGGTAGTGGGCGCGTTGGTAAGCCCAGACGGCATAACAACGAACTCGCAGTGGCCATCATGGGTGCGAAAAGCCGTCTTGTGGATGTGTTCATCCCGCACACGTATCTGATGGTACCCGGAACGGAGATCCAACTAAGAGTAAATACGGGAACCATGGAGTTCATCTAAGAGTTCGTCAATGACCGGAATGGAGTACTTGTCTTTGACGGTGATATCATTGAGGGATCGATAATCAATACAAACCGCCAGGAACCGTCTGCCTTCTTAACCAACAAAACCGGGGATGAAAAAGGGCTACGACTAGGGCGAATCAGCCCTTGTTGGAGGAGTTCACGAACTTGTCTCTCGATCTCCTTCCTCTGGGGTTGTCGGTACGGTTGGGAACTAATGGGGCGAGCTCCGGGGATCAGGGGAATGGAATGGAATGGTATTGGGTTCGGTTTGGAGGTAGTGATTTGGCTTCATGAAAAACAATTGCAAATCGTTGTAGGACATCACGAATTGCTTTGCATGGAGAATTTTTAGGTGTGGGCTCAGTGGCCAATAAACTAACGTGGAGTAGTAAAGCCGATCCATGCATGGTCATGACCTCATGAGATTTTAATGCAACCAATTGGGAGCTCTAAAGACCTTGTGATTTATGTGAAGAACCTGCAAGGTGGAATCCCAAGGTAAGTTTTTCATAATCAATGTTAGTGGGTCCAAGGGTTTTCAACCATTGGACTCCTAATACCACTGGGCATGCCGCAACCGGTAGCACAAAAAAATATGTCGAGATAACGTATCCTTGGATGGTGATGGTTTAAACCGCGTACTCGACCCGCGCACTACACATGTTCACGGTTGGCCACCACAACTTTGAAGGGAACATCCTTCTTGACTGTTAACCCGAACCGATCCACCAAGGCTTGATCAATGAAATTATGCATGCTGCCACCATCGACCAGAACGACCACATCCTTGTTGTTAATCTGGCCGGGTAAGCGTAAGGTTTGAGGAGTCGGAGCCCCGGTAATGGCATGAAATGAAATCTCGGCCCGCGGTTCCTCAACCTCGTTTTCTACTGGATCATCCGTCTCAACCGGGGCATCTTCAATCATAAAAAGTTGAGGTTTGCTACACTTATGGCCAGGGGTGTAGCGCTCGTCGCAGTAATAACAGAGACGTTTCTCGCGACGTTCGCAGGCTTCTTGGTTCGAGATACGTCGAATAGGCGCTGGAGCCGGGAGTGCCAATTTTGTGGTTGGACCTGGTCCTAAAAGCCCAGCCGAGGTAGAGGGCTTGGAAAAAGGCATAGAGCCCATGTTTTTTTGGGTAAGTTGTTGGTTTTCATTGTTAACTCAATTTGTTTTCCACCAAACGAGCTATTCCAATAGCCTCGGAGAGGTTACGTGGCTTCTTAATCTTAAATTCCAAATGAATCTCGTCCTTCAATCCTCCAATAAAACACCCGAGAAGGAAGATATCAGGAAACCCATCCACCCGATGAGAGAGCGGTTCAAAATCTTCCACGTACGCGACAATCGTGGCAGTTTGAGTGAGTCAAGAGAGAGCTTCAGAAGGGTCTTCAAAATTGGTGGTTCCAAACCATTGTAGGAAAGCTGTGGAAAACTCGGGCCAAGTGAGCAGTCCATGTGCCTTAATGAACCACTTGTGCCATTGGAGAGCAATTCCCTCAAGGTGAAGGGAGGCTAATGGGCATGTTCGTCATCCGCAACTTTCTGAAAATCGAAGTATTGCTAGGGCTAGTAGAGCCAAGCCGTCGGGTCGTCTCCGCTGAAACGCGGAAAGTGGAGCTTCAAGTTGGGCTTGGGATCAGAACTGCTGCCCGAATAGGAAGATTAGTTGGTATTCCGTTGTTGGATGGTTTGGACTGTCGACTGCAAGTGTTGGTAGTCGCCCATGATTTTTTCGAACTTGGCATTGAGTTTCTTAATAGCATCTTGTGCTTTGCCGGCCATTGGGTGGGGCCGGGAGGCCAACCGGCCAGGGCCCGAAAATATCGGGGACACATTTTAAAAAATAAAATCCTATATATGTATATGTGTATGTATATGTTTTTTTAAACACATCTTTAAACATTTAAATCGGGCCTATTAAACATATCTTTTAAATTATAAAATAACCCAAATACTAGTAACCAATAACAAGTTTAAAAGCCCATTACTCATTTAATTTAACTAAATAAAAAAAAACAAAAAGAATAGAAGAAACCTGCGACACACAGAAGCAAACAAATTTTTCCCCCAACCTAATTCAAAAGCTTTGGCCTAAAAAGAATATTAAAGAACCTTTACTCAGCCTTGGTTACCTATTCGCTTAATACGGTATGTCATTAACTCATTGTAATACTTTAATCATCGTTTAAATAAATAGTTTACGTTATTTATTTCGTCAAGGCTTAAGGGTAAGAGGCACATTTTTCGTGGCTTGACCCAAGCACCTGAATTCTCAGAGACAGCCCTGATCTTGTGTTTTCTGTTGGAACTGTTCATTAGCTTTTTGTTGGGTATCTATGGAGATCACCACCGCTCTGATACCACAGTTGCGGTTATATCGGGTACAAACAACTTCGCTTTGCATGCATGGCCTTCTCATTCATTTTTACTAAACCAGAAAGGAAGTTGGGACAATTTTCTGCATAATATTACTAAACCAAGAAACTCCCTTATAAAGGGTACAAACAAAGGACTCCACTACTAATCCAACTACCTAGGAAAAAGGAAACATGTGCACACGGGAAGCCAGACATTACCCACTAATCCCTTTATTTTCTCACCACTAAAGACTTGAAAAAGTAAACCAGTAAACAATTGACTAAAACAAATAAATCAAATAAACATGTAAGGAAAATAGCAACAGCTTCCAACAACTTCGCTTTGCATGCATGGCCTTCTCATTCATTTTCCTCGTGCACAGCTGCTGCCCGAACCATAACATACAATCCAAACATAAGAAACGGATTAAACAGATGTTTATTTTAATATTTTACCGCTTGTATTGGCTTACCAGCCCAAACCTAATAACTTTTTAGAGGGTAACATATCAAATTGCCGATATATTATAAACCGATTTGATTATTATTCTTTATTAGTTCTTCTGACTTCTATTGCCGACACAAAAGTTCACTGTGTTTTTCAATAATTGTGGTAGCATACTTGAACTAAAAGTGAAATGTATTTTTCAAAGAAAGTACCAGCCATGCTTGCATCGCCCTTTGTATTTATATGGTTGGTGATAACTTCAATACTAGAACATTTGGTGATGATAATATCTTCGATGGATACAATGTAACTGAGCTACTACCCCCAACAAATAAATATGCCTCAAACTTATGCATGTATATCTCATCTATTGAAATGGAGGTCTCATCAAACGCTCATCTATTTGATACTAATTTATCAAACTTTGTTACAGTGAAACTTTCAGGCAACCATAACTACCTTCTTTGGAAAGCACAAATGCTTTGCCTCTTGGACAGTAACAATATTTGTGGCATCGTGGATCCCACATTTGTTGGGCCAAGATATTCGGGCGCAAAGACCATGAGACAATACGATAGTCTTGTCCGAGGCTGGATTTTCGGTTCTGTTAGTGAAGATGTACTTGCAGTTATCTTCAATCTTGATTCCGCCAAGGTTGTTTGGGAAAAACTAAAATCCATCTATTATCCTAGTATGGGTTTGCGAGAAGGTACGTCTTTTTAGTCCACTCAAAACTTCCACATATCATCAATCAAAAGAAGATCCTCGATGATGATGATGAAACAAAAATATGTTGTGAAATCTCTGTTATTAACAACTAGTAGTGTGCCCGCGCGATGCGGCGGGGAACACAATGATAAGTTTTTTTTACTGTGGTCTCTGTTATGCTAAAAGAGCCTCAAATTTAAAATTCGTTTTAGGCCCTAAAATGGTAAAGTCGGCCCTGGTAAATCACATACAACCTCAACTTTTTAAAATTAAAAAAAATAATAATAGCATTACTATACTCAAATTAAAGAGAATAAAATTATCGTTTTTATGATATATTTTTTTTTTAAATTAACGTATGAAAAAATTATGGTAGTTTAAAAATCGTGGGGGTAGTTTCCTTAAAACAAGGGAAAACATGTAACTACTATTTTTCGTCTAATTCGGTTTGTTTTCGTTCCAGTTATTACTTAAACCTATCATATCATTTTTTATATAAAAAAACTACACCAATACTATACTCAAATTAAAAAGGCTAAAATGCTTGTTTATATAGTGTAATAATATTAAGAAGATATTAATGGACGTTTAAAAATCATGGGGGTAGTTGGTTAAATTAAAGGTGAAAAAGTATAATTACTATTTAAATAACCAAAAGTTGAGTAAAGATGAAGGGGCACATGTGTAAGTATTTTTTAAAATACATGTTTGCCCTAAAGAAAGTAGAATGTGTTTTGTACTCTGAGCAATATACTTGTAAAACTTGAATTTTAAGAGATCATTGGGAAATGTATTATAATAAAGTTTAGATGATTTCTATTCGTTTTTGTTTTTTTTCCTTTGTTTTCGTTTTGGTTATTACTTAACCCTAACATATAATTTTTTAAAAATTAAAAAACTAAAGCAATACTATACTCAAATTAAAGAGAATAAAATGCTCTTTTATACGGTGTAATAATATTAAGAAAATATTATCGTCTGAAAAAGTTATGAATGTTTAAAAATCGTGAGGGTAGTTGGTTAAAAAAGGTGCAAAAGTGTAATTACTATTTAATTAACCAGAAATTGAGTAAAGTTGAAGGGGCAAATACGTAACTATCGTATAAATTTATAATACAGTATAGATAGATAAGGGGAGAAATTGTAACTAATAAGGGGTATATGTGCAAGTTATGTTTAAAAAGACATAAATGCTCTTAAAAATAGTTACTACATGCATTATGTGTTTTACTTTAAGCATTTATAATTGTAGTCTTTAAAAATTAAGAGGTCCTTATAAAATGCTTTATAAGATAGTATAGATAACAAGTCTCTTCTTTTTTATGGTTAAAATTTGCATAACTCTAAAAAATAATTTCAACTTGTACTTGGTCTCTGCCTAATAATTGTTAGTGTAAGGTTGTGTGTAGTGGTAACGTTATAGGGCGTTTTGATACCCTATAGCGCCGGGGAACACCGTCCCCAGGCGCTATAGGGCGTTTTCGATTGAAACCGTTTTGGAGATAATGAGCGTTGTGAGAGTGTTGGTGAATGTGTATATGACCGTTGAACGGTCAAGTGGAATATTTAAAAAAAAAATTTCAATCTCTCTATATATATATCATACCACACATACAATACACACATACTTTCCCACTTCAACCCTCAAACAAATTCAACACACAAACAAATCACCAAAATGTCGTCTCCTCCATCCGAAGACTCGTTTGTCGATCTATATAAGCAGTTTTTTCACGATGACGGCGCAGAAGAGGAAGAAGCCGTTACGAGTGCGGTTATGCTAGCGTCTAGCGCGATGCATCATATAAATAATTCCGTCCCACCGCCGATATTGTCTAGGCAATATATAGAACGAGACCGTGTAGCCGCCAATGAGCGTTTGATGAATGATTATTTCAATACGAATCCGGTTTACGGCCCTGCTATGTTTAAGCGAAGATTTCGGATGAGTAAAACCTTATTTTTGCGCATTACCGAAGATTTAGAGTCCACATATGACTACTTTAAGCAAAAACCCGACGCTAGAGGGTGTTTAGGATTCACCGCAATTCAAAAGGTCACTTCCGCATTACGTGTACTTGCCTACGGGAACACATACGATATCAATGACGAGTATTTGAAGATGGCGGAGAAAACCACACGCGATACCTTGGAGTATTTCTGCTATGGTATTACAAATATACATATATTTTTTTGATACATTAGTAGTTACATTTTATATATACACTAGTAATATGCCCCGCGCGTTGCAGCGGGCTTTTGTTTAGCATCGGTTCAATTCAGTACGGCAATCGTACTCTATATAGCAATCAACGTGTTATATAAATAAGAGTAAAATATTTGTAAGTTGAAATATAACTATCAAAACTATCAATGAGACATGAATTTAGACACTAAAACTATCAGAGAACCAAGTGAACATTTGGCATCGTTTCTATTTGTTGCAGCACCGGTAATATACGTTATTAACTTATTCAATTGGTTTTTAAAAACATATGTTCGTTGACTAAAGTTAACCACACATTTGTATATTTTAACAATATTATTTTTGAAGTAAGCATGCATTTCGGTGAAAATAAACAATGAAAATAAGAAGAAAAGTACATAGAAAAGTTTGCATCAAAGAAATCATTTTTATTGTACAGATGTATATAAGATTTATAAATTATAAATTCTTTTATAGATAGTATAGATAAAGTGTGTATTACACATGTACTATTGGCATTACATGTTGTACTTGTACATGAGGGGTGTAAAGGGAAGAAAATGGCTAAAGATTAGATATTTGTTAAGTAACCCTTCAACTCCCATCTTAAAATGGTGGTAAAATGACTATCTTAGCCATCTCTCCTCCTTAATAAGGTAACATAGATTTGATTTTTTAGGTATATGCCAATTATATGGAAAACGATACTTGAGAAACCCGACATGGAGCGACCTTCAACAACTATACGAAGCGCATTTAGAAAGACATGGATTACCCGGTATGATTGGTAGTATAGATTGTCGTCAATGGCGATGGTACGTTTGTCCAACCGCATGGCGAGGTCAACATACACGCGGTGACCAAAAGGGACCAACGTTGGTTTTACAAGCAGTTGCCTCACAAGACCTGTGGGTTTGGTCGGCCTTCTTTGGTCTCGCCGGGTGTATGAACGACATAAATGCTTTTTAGTTTTCGCCATTGCTAGAGTCGTACATTGGCGGAACAATACCGAAATGTGGGATAATTACTACGAGCATGGATACTACTTGGCGGATGGTATATATCGGGAGTATTCAATGCTTGTCAAAACGTTTAGTCACACACAAGATGAAAAAAGGCAATATTTTAAAAGAGTTCATGAGTCTGCAAGAAAGGACGTCGAGAGGTGTTTTGGCGTTCTTCAACAACGATGGCATTTTGTTAGAAATCCTTGTCATATGTGGGAAAAAGAAAGGATTAGAATGGTGATGTATGCTTGTATCATAATGCATAATATGATAATTGAAGACGAAGGAAAGACAATATGCCCAAACTATGTAGCAGAAGAAGCTGTTCAAGGGACGCAAGCGACACAGGATGAGAGATTCCAAAACAGTTCCATGTTACGTTCCAAGGATATACATAACGCGTTGAAGGCGGATTTGGTTGAGGAAGCATGGGCGATTCGCCCGATTCATCACAACCAAGAAGAAGAAGAAGAAGAAGAAGAAGAAGCAGAAGAAGAAGGAGAAGAAGAAGAAGGAGAAGAAGAAGAAGAAGGAGAAAACGAAGAAGACGACTAGTTTTTTTTAAGTATTTGTAACTTTTTTTTAAGTATTTCTAACTTTTTTTAAGTATTTGTAGTTTTTTAGTTTTTGTAATTTTTTTTTAGTATTTGTAATTTTTTTAGTATTTGTAATTTTTATAAATTTAATGAAATATTTAAACTATTTAATATTATTATTTAAATAAGAAAAGAATAATTAACCAATGATTACCTAATCATTTATAAAGCCCCATAACCCCCTTTCCCACTACACCCTCTTTTTCTATAAAGCCCCATAACCCCCTTCTATTACTTTTTAATATTTTAATACCCATAACCCCACACCACTACACACACTAAGAACATGAGTAACAATCTATCAAAAAAATTATCACTAAATTTAGAAACACTAAAACTAATTTTGTACTAACTAGAATAATCATACAAGTTGCTTGTTAAAAGTGATAATAGCTTTCCTGTATTGATGGTTAAATACTAGTCGTCATTTTATATTTAGGTATGTTTAGCAATAATCTTTTAGTAGCTTCAAGCTTTAAACTTTTAAGAAAAACTCATACTCAATAAAAATCTTTGTTTGTTCAAGGAGCTTAAAATTTTATGTTAGGAGAATAAGCTCTATATTGAAATGCTACTAGTACTTGCGTTTAAGAAAAAAAACTCATACTAACTACAAGCTTTTAATGACTAAATTGACACAAATACCCATTTTACCATAAAAACAAATAAAAAACATGCATACAAGCTTTTAGTTATGCCCATTTTGGTCATTTTATACATTTTATTAAAAGCTCCAGATACCCTGCCAAACACCAAAGTATATTTCAAAAGCTACAGCTACCGGCTACCAGCTTCCAGCCACCTGCTAGTCTTGCCAAACATATCCTTATTGATATACAGAGCATTCACGTCAGCTTCCTCATTTTTATCCAACAAATTACATTAAAAATCATTAAATTTTCTCTCTCATATTCAATTTAATAATACCTTTTATACATTTATCATTACATTTTTCCTCTCTTTCACTCACGATCACTTTTAAAAAATTATTAAGAAATATCTGGGGTCGACCAGTGTCTTGTAAATATAAAAATGTACAACGATTTTTTCTCTTCTCCACTCACAGTCCCTCAAATTACTTTTTAAAATATGAAAAACTCACACACAAAATTTCATGGACCTGTCGCGAATGCTCTAAGAGTGTTTATTGTAGAGTGTTTTCTATCTGTTCGGGTAGGGCTGCAAACGAACCGAACGAACACGAACAATGCCTTGTTTGTGTTTGTTTGTTGAGAAAATAATGTATTCACGAACTGTTCATGAACACTTATTGAACGAGATTTTCTATTTGTCTTTTTTTGATAAGGAAATGGACATGTTCGTATTCGTTTGTGTTTCTTTGTTAATTTAGATACTAGATAAAAGTTAGTGTAAATAAACACAAATGACTTTCATCAACACAGAACACAAACAATCATTTATGAACACAAACGAAAGTATATAAAATTTCGAATAAAATCAGTATATTTCATCACAAACATTGCGTAGATCCGCACAAAATATACAAAACTAATTATCCACACATACTTGACATAATTTCATAATGTAAGTACTATAAAATAATGTATCAGAATAACATAAAATTGTCTTATTATACTTGAAGTACTCATTTAATAAAAAAAACCCTCAAAGTCTTCATTTAGTTCTCCCAAATTAATAGTGAATTAAAATAAATGGAGTAATACTAATATTAAAACGAGAAATTTTGAAGCGCTTAAATTAAAAATAAAATTTAACGAACCTAATGAACTGTCGAACATAAACGAGCACCTTACCGAACGTTCACGAACATAATAGGCCGAGTTCATTGCATCGGCCCCCCTCACCCCCTTATTGAAGCCCGATAATGGAATTCGGCCTATTGCTGTGGGGGGCATTTGGCGAAGGTTGGTTTCTAAGGTGGCAATGAAGAAGGTTGGGAAAGACATTGCCCAGTACCTGGGGGACTTTCAATTTGGAGTAGGGGTACCAAATGGGGCAGAGGCGGTGCTTCACAGTGCCAACAGGTTCCTCAACTCTTTTCATGGGGATGGGTCTCTGGCTCTGCTTACAGTAGACTTCTCCAATGCCTTCAACATGGTCGACCGCACAGTTTTTCTCCAAGAGGTTCACCAGCGGTGCCCGTCTATATATCCGTGGGTCCAGTTCCTTTATGCCCAGCCTGCTCGGCTGTATGTGGGCAATGATT
Source organism: Ambrosia x helenae (assembly GCA_030844895.1). Lineage (NCBI taxonomy): Eukaryota > Viridiplantae > Streptophyta > Magnoliopsida > Asterales > Asteraceae > Ambrosia > Ambrosia x helenae. The sequence continues at coordinate 24,604 of JAUTDX010003601.1, forward strand.
GTATTGGGGCTACCACCGGAGTGCAGCAAGGAGATCCTTTGGGGCCCCTTCTCTTTGCCCTTGCCTTACATCCCCTTATCATGCGGATTCAGGAACACTGTAACCTACCGTTTCATGCCTGGTATTTGGATGATGGGACGATTATAGGCAACGCAGTGGAGGTTGCTAAGGCTTTAGACATTATCAATGTGCATGGGCCATCTCTGGGGCTTCATCTCAATATTAAGAAAACAGAGGTCTTTTGGCCGACGTGCGACGGGTTGAAAAGTCAGGACGGGCTTTTCCCGAGAGGGATTGGTAGACCAGAGAAGGGGGTTAAGCTCCTTGGTGGGGCTGTTAGCCGAGATCCTACCTTTATTGGGGAGCTGGCAGGGCGGCGGGCTACGAGTGCGGTTGCCCTTATGAAACTACTTCCGCGCCTTAGAGATCCCCAAAGTGAACTCTTGTTGCTCAGGTCATGCATGGGGGTCGCTAAGTTACTTTTTGGGTTGCGAACTTGTCAACCCCATTTAATGGTGGATGCGGTATCCCTTTTCGATGATGGTCTCCGCGAGGCTATCGAGGATATAGTTGTGTGTGGTGGCCCCTTCTTCGGGGACCTCCAGTGGCGCTTGGCATCCTTGCCGATGCGTTTAGGTGGTTTGGGCCTCCTTTCAGCTCGAGATGTTGGGGTCTATGCCTTTGTGGCGTCTAAAGCGCAATCTTGGGAACTTCAGGATCATATCCTCCGAAACAGTGGGGTCATTGGACTAGACCCAGACTATCAACAGGCGCTCGAACGCTTAAATGTCTATCTCCCGGACTTTGATATTGGCGGTTTTTTCTAATAAGGACACCGCCCCTCAAAGCCACAAAAAACTTTGGCGAATGCTCTTTTTAGCAAAACTGCTCAGAGCCTGGGAGAAGTTTTTGAGCTGTCCTCTCGCCAGAAGGCGGTGATTGAATGCCTAAAGGGCCCCCATGCTCAGGATTTTTTGACCGTTATCCCGATTGAGGGTTTGGGTCAATGCATGTCTGCAGTAGAGTACAGGGCTATACTCAAGTACCGATTAATGATCCCCATGTATCCGGAAGATGAAACATGCCCCATCTGCCGTAAAGCTTGCATGGATAAATACGGGGAGCATGTAATTCATTGCAAGGAGCTCCCTGGCTTCAAATATCGGCATGACTGGGTGAGGGACGTTTTGTGGGATATCCTGAGAAGAGCTGGGATTTCTGCCAAAAAGGAGGCCCCTGTAAACTTCCTCACAGACCCCACGGAAGGGAGATCCACCCTGCGTCCTGCAGATCTGCTTGTCTTTGGTTGGGAGAGGGGGAAACATGCCTGCGTGGACCTCACCGGGGTATCTCCGCTGGTTGGGCTAAGGGAAACAGGGTTCGTGGCTGGGCAAGCATCAAGAAAGGCAGAATCAAAGAAAGTAGATAAGCACGCTAAAGCTTGTGCAGATAACCAACATGTCTTTATCCCTCTGGCCTTTGACACCTTTGGCTCCTTGGCTCCAGAAGCTATTCGTTTCTTGACCAGGGTCCAACGGGTCGTCCACAGCAATAGTTCATCCCCAGGGGGGCAAGGATTTGTCTTTAGTAGACTAGGGTTTGCAATTCAGAAAGGAGTGGCGGCGCAGCTTGTTGCCCGTCTACCTTCTATTATGATGTAACTTTCGTATTTTGGTTTAATGGTAATTATTCAATCGACAAAATCATTGTAATAAAAAAAAAAAAAAAAAAAAAAAAAAAAACTAAACGAACAAAATTTGTTGTTCGCGTTTGTTCTTTTATTAAACGGATGACCACAAACGAACGTCCCTCCGAACAGTTCACGAACTGTTCGTCAAAAGTTTGGTTTATTTGCAGCCCTATGTTTGAGCACATAGTCAACATTTTTTTTCTTTTCCGTGCCAAAAAATGAACTAACAATTGAGATGCTTCGTCACAGCTGAAGTAACCAACCTTGGGTGATATATCACCTTGAATGAGGGTGTCAATATTCCGTTATTCGAATGTACTTGAAAAACTCAAAATTCAATTTGAATTTGAATTATATTTTTTACATCGAATTTGATTTCGGTTTGAACAATAGCTTGAATAAACAACTTTTATAATTTAGCTTTGACATGAACCACATAATGTGACAACTTTAGCTTAAGCATGAGAAGTTGCTTAGGAAAACAAGTTACACACATACACAAATTCAATTTGATTTTTCTAAGCCACTACAAGCAAAATTTGTACCCCTACATGCTTACGCGCAGCGCCGGCTTGGCCCATGTGTAAGGTGGTCATCCACACAAATATGAAATCCCACTCTTCGGGGGGGGGGGGGGGGGTAAATCGAAAACTCTCCTCAGTTAAAAAAACTTTAAAAACTCAATCATGTCCATCCATCTAACATAATCTACGGTTGTAGTTAAAAGGCATTTTTCTGATTTTAAAAAAGATGATTTCTATTGTAACTATAACAAAGTACATAAAGGGTAAAGTTGTCAAACAACACATCATGTACACAACTTTTTCCATTTTTCAATATCTAATTTTTCTCTCCCATTTAATTTTAAATCCGAAATAAACTCAATTCACTTTTCATTTCTCTCTCTACTCACCATCACTTTACATCTCTCTCTCCATTAATTTTATGTTATTGATTTTATGTTAAGCAAATTTTAAAGAACACTACCTATCTATTAATAATTTATGTTTTCTAGAATCTATTAACATTTGTAACTACATAAACTAACATTGTAACAATATATTACAAATATTTACAACTTCTTTAATTGTGAAGAGTTTTTGTTAGTATTTTATAACTTTTGTTATTTTATTACAATTGTACTTTAGTATTATAACTTAAACCCCATTTACATAAAATTGTGGGGTGGGAAATGAGAACAAAAGTTAAGAATTAGTGTGATTAAGAAAAAAAATGTAATTTAGAAAAAAAATCACAGTAAATCTAGAGTGAAGGGGTCGTGTACCGTCATCATCATCATCCCCATATCTGCTTTTCACCAAGAAATCTTCAAGCGTCAACTCACCAAGAGTCGGTTGTCTCTTTTTGGAATCTACATCATGTTCCTCATATCCGTTGTCTCCGTTCAAGATCTGGCTATAGGGACCACCGCCTCCGGTCAGTAAGCTTATTAGAAGTTATGGAACCACTTCTTGTTGCTCTACTTCTCCTACGCTGTTGAAGAGAAATTGACCCACTAGATTAGATATTTTGATTTGGTCTTTGACCGTGACGGGCCTATGCTCATTTCGGGCTCATTAGAAGAAGCTGGTTCGGTAACCGAGGATGTCAGGAAGTGGAGGAAGGACTCAATTGCTGACTTGTTGCTTAATCTCCAAGTGGTGCTTGTTATTAATTTGATTTGGATGTCGCATATGGTGGTGGAGGTTGCTGAGGTAGGTGGTGAGTACTTGGTAACAAAAGATGGAAAAGAGGAGGAGGGTGATATGAGAGAAAAAAAAACAATGAGATGGTTGATTTGAATTAATCTATGAATGTGACACACATATAATGGTACAGATTACAAAAGATACATTAGGGTAAATTGTCAAAACTACCCTTAAAAACCGAATTTGACATCATATACATGGATCATTCAGTGCCTTTCATTGGGTTTTAAGGGTTTACTAAACTTAGGAGGTTTCAAGAATATAGTTCCCACCTTATGGTGTACGGCGACCTCGATCCACCTTATGACTTATGTGGATCCGCCCGAGTGCCTTCTTATGATCTCAGACCTGGTATTAGTTCTATTTTGGGGGATTTGTTGAAAAGATATAGTCAAGTTTATATATACTTGGTTGCATTATGGTTTTGCAAGTGTTTATATATATTTTGAATCATGATTTTGTATCAGAACTTTGTCTAGTTAATTGGCTTTTAACTATCTAAAAGTTGAAAAATCAGTCTTCGGTCGGTTACTGGTCAGAAAGCTGAATAGGTGTTGCTACAACAAGAATAAGGCATGGGGATGGTATGGATGTCTCTTCGGTTGAACCTAGCACCTTCCGAGCATGTACCTACACCACGAACAACTCGTTAGAAGGGGTCCAGAGACCGGGGTCTCTGGACCACCCTCCGACGCTCAACATTAGTGATTTATCCCAAAAAATGTATATAAAAGTAAATATAAAGGAGTAAATGAGGGATACGAAGTATGAAAGGAGGTGGTGCTTGAAACCCGGCGGTTAGCTAGCAGCCGAGGTGATTTCGGGATGCTTAGCTCGATGGCTGAAAGTTGGTTATTAGAACCATGGATCCGTAGACTGTTGATATGGCAGCTCCAGGGCTCCGTTAGGGAAGCTCATGAGTTGAGCAGGGGAGCTTAACATCTTAATTGTGTGTAATTATAGAGAGTTCATGAGCTGCTGATGTGATACTTTAGCAGCTCGTAGGCTCCTCTATGGGAGTTAGGCAGATTACTTAGTGAGAGAATGTTTCTAGAGAGAGAGAGAGAGAGGGAGAGTGAGTGAGATGTCTTGAGTGGAGATTAAGACAAATGAGATGAGTTTGAGTGAAGGTGTGACTGACGTGCCTGTCGTGGTACACGTAAAATTTCCCAATTACAACTAATGTATAGTGGCAAGAAGTATCGAACACAGGGAGTTGTGGAAAATGTGTGAATTCTAGTTTTGTTGATTAACTACAATTTAACTATTTAAATAAAAAGTAAACGATTAAGATTTTGAGTATTTGATTTTAACTAAAAGAACAACTGATTACTTGCTTAAAATTAAGTTTGTTTTCTTCAAATTATGGAACAATGATCATTCAAGGATCCGTTTCTCTAAACACTTGTGTAAATTTCCACTAGAAAGAGTTACATAGACATAACTCATGTAAAAGCAATTATTGTGATAAAAGGGAACAAAGTACTCGGATTATATTAACGCGAGGTTGTTTCCCGATGACCAATTAATCAATAACCAACCCCAATCCTTCCCGTGATATCTCGGTTGTTAGCAACACCAAGAACGAACGATAGAGACTAAAAATTGGTAAATTAATCAACACATTACAAGCAATTGTTCATACATCATAATAACAAAACAAAGTACCAAGTTATTATTCTAGAAATATAAGAAATCACACACAAGAGTTCAAGAAAAACCTTCACCCAAATGATCACCAAAAGTTTAGCCTCGCATGACTTGGTGAATCATCAAAACAATCATAGTAATGTTCATAAGAATCAAAAACATAAACCAATGTTTGTGATAAGTCTCCAATGAAGATCCTCAGCCAAAAATCGCCCACAAGATGATAAGAAACGTTCACAATGGAAGAGATGATGAAAAGGCACCATAAAGTGGTCTTTAAATGAAGGAGTTACAATGTGCAGAGGCCACCGTACCCCTACGGTCCCACCGTAAGGGTACGGTGGGTTACAAATCCTGACGGCCATTCTTCACTGCTCTACGGTGGCCAAATTTATGTCTTGCAGCCACCGTAACCCTACGGTAGCTACCGTAAGGGTACGGTGGACACTTAGAAAAATCATCACTTTTCTTCTTGCATTCCACCTCGTCCCGATGCGTTCCGGTCCATTCCCAAAGCCCGTATCTTGTCATTTTTAGCTCCTTATTACACCTACACAACCAAAGCAACCGTAGTCACCCAATTCCAAGCAATATCACGAATAAATGTGGATAAAATAAGCATTTTAACACTAATAAAGGGTGTTCGTTGAACCACCCGTCACATCCCCACACTTACCCATTGCTTGTCCCCAAGCAATCTACTACAAATCCATTTTACAAATAAGCGATCATTTCAAAGTCAAGTTTAATGTGCAATCCTCGTACTAACCCATCCTCAACACCCAAATCAATACACCCCTCACAATATCTCTCCTCTCGGTATCAAGTAAGCTCTAGCAAAGATAAGCTAGACACCCAAAAGGCAAACGGGTAGTTGCACAACCATAAGCTTGTACCTAAATCAATCATCCTCCTAACATGAACATGAACATAAATCAAAGGGGCTTAACGGTTGTAACTTGGCTAAGTGTGAAGGTAGGGAATAGGATATATATAAGTAGCGCAAACTTTACCCGGTCTTTTTATTACAAAACAAACACACACAAAAACAAAGAAACACCACTATATACACACACATAACATAACTTTTCTTGCTTTTTTTTTTCGTTTTCTCTTTTTTTTCTTCTTTTTTTTTCTTTTCTTGCCAAACAAATTACATAAACAACTAAAGCATACTAAACTCAACACTTCAATAAAACTATAAACATAAAAATAAACTAAATGCAAAAGACCGGGTCAAGTTGGGTAAGATTTAGGAGCTAGTTTAAGGGTCATCAAACAATAGGCTTTAAGGCTCAACAATGGGCAACTAAATGTCCAAACCCCCGCCCTCTCGCTACCATTGCTCATATATATAATGTATGAGGTCCAACCCCCCAAAAACCCCCACTCGCACTCACATGACGAGGCCACCTAATGCCCTTATCATTTCTACACCCATGCCCAATCAAGGATTCAAGCTGTATTCAAGCACAAGTTCTAATGCACCCCTACCGTTGCCACTCTCACAAAGGAATAATTTATTTATTTACATATGTGGCTTCAACTCTCACCAAGAAAAAGAAACGGGTATTAAGGGTTGCCGGTGTGTCTAATGGGGGTTTAAATCAAGGTGTTCCAATTTTTACAACATTGCACTTGACCTCAAAATTTTTTTTAAAAATCTCCAAAAATTTACTCCCATCCCCACACTTGGAATGCATTGTCCCAATGCATGTTTTGAAGAGGAATGATCGCAATTTTCAACCAAAAGACCAATGCTTTTCAACTCCACCACAATCTTCTTTTTGGTATTTTTCATTTTTTTTGATTTTTATATATTTTTTTTAACACACCACCTACTCTCACAACCCAAACAAATCATCAACAATTCAACACACCACCCAACCACCCAAAACCAAAAGCACAAACAAAAACAAAAACAAACAAAATACAAAGCTATGTACAAGAAGCACGACCTGATCAGTAATAGCGCGGCTGAGGTGGCCCGAACACCGAAGTGAACAAGTCATTCCATCAACAAAACCAAACGCGCCACTATCGCTTCCACCTTGGTCCGGGGGTTGTTGTTGTTGTTGCATCGGGTCCACCCCATTGTGAATGATGAAGTGGTGGGTGGGATAGGAGAACGCTTCCATCATAAGGCGGTAAAGAGCTATAGTCCACCGGTTGTGGATTTGCCACCACCGGCCTTCCTGCATGCCAGTCATCATTCATCCTTCGATTCTGGTCATCTATGAAACGATTGTTGATCTCCACCTCTTGGGAATAGGCGTGTGCCCGGTTCCACATTTCTTGCCTATCGAACCCCGCCTTCATAGTTCTCTCCATACTCGCGCTCATCATTGTTTGATGATCAAATAGGGTGCGTTCCGACCCCGACCAAGTGTCAAATATCGAGGCTGGGGACGTTGGTTTTCAATTACCTGTTGCATCGATCCCCCAAAGGCCCAACCATCCGCATACACCCTCTCGGTATAGTCATAAAAACTTCCACCATGTGCAT
>JAUTDX010000371.1:0-180489 GCA_030844895.1 Ambrosia x helenae
TAGCAGATTTGTGAATAAATGAAAACTAAAAGTTTAACTGTGGTAGCAAAATTTGTGACCACTTCAAATAGGTCGCAAACTTGTGAAAAGAACATGAACTGAAAATTAAAACTTTGAATACGGTCACAAAACTTACTACCAATGTTTTCACACGACGTATCGGGCGTCGATTCGGACACCCAGGCGATTCCTGGTTTAACAGGTCAGACTGCTCCAACGGGGTCAACAAACCGGTCAAAAAAGTCAACAAAAATTAAAAAATCTATCAAATTCCGGTCCAACCGGTCCGATTTCTTGTTCAACCGGCCGGTTCATCGAACAAACCCGGTTCAGGCGCACTCCGATTGAATCATGCGACTCGGATTGGCCGGGGGTCTGATTTCCGGTTCAACCGGTCGGACCGGCTGTCCTATCCGGTCTCCAAAACATTGCTTACTAGTCACTAGTTAACGAAAAATAAATTAAAATTAAAAATCATGTTACAAATGTAAACCCGTCTCAGATTTTATAATTGTCTTAATTAGGTTCAGGCGTGTAAACAAGCAGAGTCGAGTCCAGGTCATCTATACCCGAGCCCAACTTGTTAAACTTACGGGAGCTCAAGCTCAGCTCATATCGACCTCTAGTTTTTAAAGCTCACGTTGACTCGTTTATTTTAAATATTTTTTATGCATTCATATTTTATTTCTATACATTTATAATAAAAAAATTTAATTTTAAAACATGATAAGATATATCTTATTATATGCTTAGGTGGGGTGCCGATTCGAACCCGGGTGGCTTGACTTTCGCAAAAAAGGGTTGAAGCCAAGCTAATGGGTTTCCAACTAATCTACACCTTCAAAAAAATATGTATACATGTGTAGCTTATGAGATCTCATGTTCATTTATTTAAAGAGTTTATTTTTTAGGTTTAAGTTTGTGCTTAGACTCGCTGAATCTTTACTTGTATAAACTTTTATGATTTTAACGTGTCGATTTTGAGTAACTTATAAGTAGCTTTATTCATTTATGCGTGTCAGAGTTATCATCATCACCATACTCAATAAATCTCACCAATAGCAAAGTTAAAGTAGGGTCTGAGAAGGTTAAAATGTAGACAACATTATCCCCACTCCATAAGAATAAGGGATGCCTCTTCCAATGAGACCTCCTGCTCAATAGTAGTTTTGCATCAAGCTTTGGACATAATGCACACAACACTCGCCAATCAAGATAAAGACCAATTGGTGCATGCCAGTGCTTTAATTCGTAAACTCTATGGAAAATTTTGAAGACAGAAAATAGAGATATGGATACATGACATGATGACAATAATGTACAAGCAATTATTCAGCATTGACTAATACAAAACCATTCAAAATTTAATTTAATTAATACGAGTAAAAGAATATTGTGATAGGCCATGATCGTCATATGGGTCATGCTCATATGCCATGTCACGTTCGTCCCACAGGCCACATCTTATTATTCCCCACACCCACATCTATGATTCCATAATATTTTATAAGAATTGGCCTCATGATTGTTCAATTTGTAAAAGAGATCCATGTCATTATAATGTTACAAAATGGTCCATATTTTTTAGTGGATTTAAACTAACTTTGTGCTGTATTCTTTTATAACTTCATAAAATTAGAAATATATTAAGAAGTAAGTTTACATGTATATCATATGGTCAAAGTTGGATTTAGACTATGAGTCAGGATTTTCCTAGTTTAGTCCCGCTAGACATTTATTTTCATAACCACATTTTTATTATAATAAGCTTTTAGTTTTACATAGCAATAATAAAATAGAATACATTCTAAAATGTATACAAAACTTATAAACATATCCAAACTTATATATAAATTATTAAATTTCTTAACCTTTATTTATAATTAAAATAAATCAAGTTTTATTTTTGTGTATTTATAAATTTATCTTGTAGAAGTTTGGTAATTTTATAAATTTATAACTTAAACTATAGTTTATGAAATTTTTAATCAAAAAGAAAAAGACATAAAATTATTAAACATCACCATGGATTTTCACTTGTTCTTGGCTACAAATGGAACTGCGTAATGCTCGTCCATGAGTTTGTCGTCCATCTCCAACGATGGTATGGGATTGACGTATTGTAGTATTTTGAAGATATATTTTGCAACAACATAATGTAATAAAAAGACATTATGAAAGGAGGAGGGTAAAAAATGAAAAATAGCTTACATGTAATGTAAGTTGTAACATGTCGCTTTCTCCATCTTTTCTTGTAGCATATCAGTTTTAACTTTTAGAATAACAAATAACTAACTGATTTATTGTGTAACTAACTAACTGATTTAACCCATTAAACGATTAAATTGGAGATGTCCGATATCAATCATTATTTAACAATTAACTCCAGCGGCATTATGTGTCTCTCCCTGTGTTCAAATTTTGTTGCCAACGATTTTCTCAAGAAAATAAGCCATGGGCTTTTACAAGGTAGTCGATTTTCTATTGTAATGGTTTTGGCGTCATCTTCAAGCGTCAAACTAACAATGGACGGTTGTAATTCCGTCTAGCTGGGCTATGAAGAGACATGCCACTGAGTCCGTATATGCCACCATTAAAAAAACTGGTATAAATTTCGTTGAAAATGACGTTGTTTTCAACAGAGTATTTTTTTTTTTGTATCATATAGGCTATACACGTACTAATACCATAACAAAATCAAACCAAACCGATATTGACTAAACAACATCAGTACCGGTATCGTTATTATCGAGAGCCAAAACCATACCGAACCAATATAGACATATATAGACAAATACCCATCACATAACGCAAGGTAATCCCACTAATCTGTTCTAGAAGATGTCCGAATTACTGATTTCTTCCTCTCACAAAACATCCAGAAAAAAAGAAAAATCACAACCCACAAGAAACAAAATACTGCATTGGCCAAAACGCCTTAATATACAAATTGACAGTCAGCACCACACCATTGCGACAAAGGTACTTTTTGTAAAATCCATACAAACATTAAACCAAAAGCTTCACATTTTCTTTTTAATTCAATGAAAAAAAAACACAAAATATGGGAGTAGCATTTTTTTTTAATTTTTTGAGGTCGTGACTCGTGATTAATATTAATTAACATTATCATCATAACCATCACCTGATATCAAGATTCGTGACGGCGGCAGCAGCAGCAGCTTCACGAGCCATGGCTTCAGTAACCGCCGCCAGCTTCTGCAGATTAAGCTTCACAACCGTATCAGCAAACAACCTCGTATCCTCCTCTGTGTTCCCTCAGGTACATCAACAACATACGACTCCAACACCACCGTAACCGGTTGTAGATCCTGTTTCCTCCATCTCAACAACCTCATGCACCGTCGTCACAGCACGATAGTTCCTCAACCTATGCTCACCACCAATAATCGTGAACCCCATCACATGGTTATCATCATCCAACACTTCTAGACGCTCAGTGCTGGTTGAAGCAGGTAAGCCTGATATGACGCTGACGTCACGAGTGGACCCCACTGTTGTTGTGAATGTGTCACTGACGGTGCAGCTTTTGATGAAGTGTTTGTAGGTTTGTGGCTTGTCGAATTGTCTGATGATGGACCAGACAAGGTTGAGTGGTGCGTGGATGTGTTGGGCTAGTAAGGAGGAGCATTGGGATGGTGTGAGGTGGTTAGGTATGGAAGGTGGTAATAAATGGTTTTAGTTGGTTGGATTCGTTGTTGGTTAGATTAGGTGGTGGTGATAGGTGGTGGTTTGTGGTGGTGGTGGCCATTTGTTGAAGTTATGGTAATAGAGGGTTGGAGAGGGCAAAGGGTGTGGGTTTGTGGGATAGATGATGACTAGATTTGTTTAGTTTATAAAAGTGAGGGTGGGTGTGGTAGGAAAATATATTATTATTATTATTATTATTATTATTATTATTATTATTTTTGTATTTTAGTCTACTTTCTATTTTTATAAATAGGAAAACACATTTGAATATTTTGGAATGGGCGTTTATGTTTTGAGAGGGGTACGTTTAGCTTAGCTGCACCTTATTGTTATGGTGTTGTAATTAAATACATAGGTCACTAACATTGTTGATGGATTTGCAACTATGGTCTTTTGTCCGAATGTGATTGGTAGTTTACAATGCGGGTGCGACAAAGATGTTGATATATATGTCAAAACTGATTTATATTTGTTAGGGCGTTTATTGTGTTTGTGCATGTTTGTATGTTGTGCATGTGATTGGTAGTTTAACAATGCTGGTGCATCAAAGATGTTGATACTTGATAATATTTATTTTAGGTGCAATCTGAATATGAAATCTACTGCTGTATCGTACAGGATATGTGAAATGTATGTGTAATACTAACTGTATTGTAATTGTATTCACACCAACATATAATATAAGGTCTTTGGAGTACATATATATACTCTGTTATAGTATGTTTTCTTGTAGATCAAGTTGACAGAAAATGTGAAGTTAAATGGCCCATTTACTAAAGATGTAAACTCTATTATGCCTTCAATTCTACAGTATTATAATAAACATCATGGGTATCATAACTCATGCCATTAAATAATAGAAGAATAATAGTACAAATAAAGTATTAAATAATATTGCATTAGTTAAAACTAGCATATATATGAGCTAAGTCAATATTAATAACAATATTTAGGATTTTTGGAGGGGAATCGTTAAAAGGGAATGGGTATACTTTAACATAAAATTATTTGTAACATATTTAATGATTATGTATGATAATAAACATACATATGCCAACAGTTTATGTACAAACTTAAAACAAGGCAAAAATCAAGACGTGAAATAAGCTAAATTGACTCAAGATGAGCACAAATCACAAATTGAAGTCGGATCAGATTTAGTCTTGTGATGTTTATTTGAAGAAATAGACGTAGATAGTGAGTTGTAATTATGAAAAGTGTGGTGGTCCAGCCAAATAACCAACCAACCAAAGCTTTTAATTTTATACTTATTTTATATATTTTTTTTGTCATCTTTATTTCTTTTCTACACTCCAAAAATAATGTGATCCACGAGTATTAACCTATTACTATATATCGGAAGGTCAACCACCTTTTATTCTTTCAACACTGACGTTGGCAATTTGGCATCCATATAGTTGTAAAACCCTATGACTTTACAGTTCACATGTCTCACCATTCTTATATCATTATAATTATTTGACACACTCCTTTTTAGCAGCAAAAGTTATTTCTATTTTACAATACCAATAATTCTAAATATCCTGAATACCCTCTTAACTTATCTAAATAGAACAACAATTGTGTTTTCAATTTCAAAATAATAATGGATGCCCAACTTTTGCACAAAAACAGAATCCCTATTAATGTTTTTTAATTTCAGCAAAAATGGCCACGTCAGCAAAAAAACTAACCATGGTTAGTCCGTGAGTGACACATGCCAAGAAGTTGAAAGTACAGTGTGGTGGTAAACAATTTTGTAGTTCAGTGTGTCAACGGCAAATAATTAATAGTTCACGGTGTTAATTTCCCTATTATTATTAACAATCTACACTGATCAAGAAACATTCATGAGTCAATCATCATTGCTTTCTACGAAAAACATAACCATGGGATCTTTCACTGGACGGACTTGACAACATAAATCTCACCATTTATATATGAAAGTAGTTGAAACAATATCTTCTAACAAAGATGTATTCCTATGGTCTATAGAAACCTACAATTGTGATTTCCACTAACATGCAAGTAGTGAAAACAAGTCATCCATCAACATGCAAGTTGATAAAAAGAACGGGGTCATGATGTTTCGTGTTAACTTATCTTCTACTTTACCTATTTGATCAATTATTTGTCTAAATTGCATATTATTGGGGCCTTTGAGAAAGTAGTATGATCAATGTTGGCCATCAACAAAATAAAATAATAATTATATTTTAAATGTCACTTGTACCTTAAATAAATGTGACGAACCCATTAGGTGTTGTGGGCACTGAATATGTGTGTGTGTGTGTGTGGGGGGGGGGGGGGGGGGGGTTGTGGAGGCCACCTTGGATGAGGCACGGAACATCGCAGTCGGGGTAAAGCTGCAGAGCTAGTAACCGGCGTGAGGGTGGGATTTGAATTTATTTTTATAATATTAAATAATATATAACTTACTCATATAGTGTCACCTCAATCCACCACAAGATTTTACATTTCATTTCTCCGCAACACACTCCCCTTCCCTCTCATATGGCTTTTTTTTTTTACAACGAAAATCACCAAACCTGCCATTTGCAGTATTTGAACCCACAACCACTTGGTTGGGAATGCACCACTTTATCACTAGGCTATTTCCTTAGAGACCATATTAACCTAAATGCATCCATTGAGATGGCCTTGCTAATTGATGAAATTTTATTTCAATTCTATGTACCTTTAGACTAATAAGCCCCCGGTGACAGCGATGAGCGTGAACACCACATCACCATAGGCGTTAGGGTTCAGATGTGGAGGGGCTTGCAGGCGTGGACGGAGTTGATTTTACTTTTTATTTTTTTAAATATTAAATAATACGTTACCAAATCATATAGAGTCGTCTCAACCCACCATCACATTTCACATTTCGCCTCTCTCCCCAAAACATGTTCTTAATTCTTATTTTTAAATAACTTTTATAATAAATAAACAGAGTACGAAAAACATTTAACATGCAAAAAATGGACAAGCCAAAGATTGAAATAAACCAAGCACTAGCAACCTAATAACTTTAGATGTGGCCAATTGTGAGCTTTCTTCTTCCTGTTCTTCTTCTTCTGATGATCTCCATTCTTCTTCACTTTCTTCTGCTTTTGCTCCAATGATTCAGATTCATTCTGTCCATACATATATAAAGATCAATACTAACATACACCGCGCGATAAATAACAAGTTTTTCATAGTTTTACCTGTAAATCACCACCAGAACTGACCGGTAGGATATCAGCAGAAGATGCATGCTTGCATTTAGACTTCGGGTTGTTGAAAACCGGGTACGAAGAAACAGGTAATTCTTTCGCCCCAGTATGCGTTGATGCTGTGGCTGAAGTGCGCGATGCTCTTCGCGTTTCAATCTCTAATGACAGCTGAAAATTTGTCCCATAAAAAAAATGAACAAACCATGTTTACAGTGAGTACTTTTTTTCAACTACTAAACAAAATATACCTGAATAAGACGATCTTCGAGGGACTCGATACGATCTAGATAATAACCTTTGTTGTTGGTCTCCATAACGGTGTCTTCAACGGTACAAACTCGTTGTTCTTCCTGCCAAATGAAAAAATATATCGCCATTTCGATATATTTGGGTTCCTTATGATATGCCTCATCTACATAAGACGTTACAAGATTAATATTTCATAAATTTCCCAAAATGACAAACGATTTTTTTTTATTAATCTAGATTTGTAAGCTTACAAAAGTCTCCATGCGATCCGGTTTTGAGAGAAGAGGCAGCGCGCTGGTGTGCGTTTGTAATCGATCATCGATCTTAACCATATTTTTATAGTCTTGTGTGACTGTTTACAGGTGCACGTTTATGTGTATACATGTATGAGTGAGTGTATATATACACACATGCATGTAGGGCTTCTTTGAACAATTAAAAGGTGTCCCTTTTTTTCTCTGTTGACTGAACTAAAGGTATGGAGATTTTAGGGCAGAGTCAGTTACTGGGTCAAAAGAATAAATCAAAGATTTATATGAATAAGAAAAATAGAAATAAAAGGTCAAATCATATTTTAAACATGTGATATAAGTTATTGTAACATGATAACAGTGGATTTTGGTGGTTACATAAGACCATGGGTGTGGGGGGCGGCATAGGAGGATAATACGGTTCGAGTTCAAGAGGAGCCACGACCCACAGGGAGGGACAAGGCTAAAAGGCAAGCGGCGGCGGCAAAAAAACAAGCCGCGTCAGGGAGCGGGTCAATGCTTGAAGGTTTGGTCGCTGAATTGGCATCGTTCAAAAATACCTTTAGCGAAACTCAAGCAGAGAAGAAGAAAATAAAGGAACGCGAAGTCGAAGAAAAACTTCGCTTAAAGCAAAAGAGGGTGGAGGAAAGCGTTCGCCAAAAGAATGAAGATCGCCAAATAGAGGAATGGCGAATAATGACACGAACATCAACGACTATCCCGAAGAAGATCGCCCCGTGTTGCTCAAGATGAAGGAGAGTATTGCAAAAAAATATAATTTGTAGTTTTTTATTTTTAGTGTTGGACGTTTTATTTAAGTGTTTGGTTTTTTTTTAATTTGTAGTGTACGTTTTTTTTTTAGTGTTGGACGTTTTAATTTGTAGTAGTACTTTTTTTTTAATTTAAATGTTTGTTTTTTATTTAAATACATCTTTACTTTTTATTTTATTAATAATATTATTTAATCAAAAATCAAAAAAAAAAAGAAAAACAATAAATGATGATGGCCTCTCTCCACACCCCTTGGACCATCATCTCATGGATGCTCCTACCCCACGCTGACGTGGCAGCTGAGGTGGAGGCAAGGCATGGATGATGGGCCTCCTCCATACCCTATGGTCTAACTGAAATGAAATAAAGAAAATTATTAGTAATAAAAATATTCGGTACAATGAATGTTAAAAATCATGACTGCAACATATCTAGCCTAAGCTAGACCTTGTGATTTCATAAGCTAAAAAGCAAGCAGCATTAGCTGGGACACTTCGACCCATTGCTGGTCCGAAACCTTTATACAAACCGCCAATTCCTTCAGATTTAAGAATCTTTTTGAAAGCATCGATAGAACCTGAATACTTCGGGTTCTTATAATCATCAATCTGGATCACACTCTTGATGACATCAGTTGGATAAACTGAAGCCCAAAACGCACCACCGGCTAACCCACCTGCCAACATTAATGAGCCACGGCCTAACCCAGAAGTGTCGGTCCCACCAGCCATGTATTGTTTTATAGCTTCGTATACACCAAACATTGTGGCGTTTCCAGGTACTTCACGAGCTAACGTGGGAAATAAACCTTTGTAGAGACCTCTGACTCCACCTTCAGACCTCAGAACCTGCTTAGCCACGTCCATCGGACCACCATACTTCGCTGCTGCTTTTGTGGCTGCACCGGCTGCTGTTGTGGCTGCACCGGCTGCTGTTGTAGCTGCACCTGCTGCTGTGGTGGCTGCACTGGCTTCTGTAACTGCAGCTGCTGTTGCGCCTCCACCTTGGGCCTGAAGTCTAGATTTCAAGAAACAAGTTGCATTCAATTCAAGTTAAAATTTTGACTCATTCCCTTTGACTTTAAAGGTCAAACTTACATTTTGGCACCTACAAGACTTAAAAGTATAATAACTGATAACAGAAGAACACAGACCTGCATTTGATCAACTCGGTTGGGGTGGCCAAGAATGACACTGCGATTCCAGCACCAGCTCCAGCAACAAACTGCTGGTTCACGGTCAAGGGTGCACCAGGCTGGACCTCAAAAGGGTCTCCATTTGACCCCTGACTGAAAACAAGAGAGCATTGAAGGCTGCCACAGTGGCAAGTGGGGCGCCCATACCTTTGTATAGGCCGCCTGCACCTTCAGCGGCCAAGGTCTTTTTAACAGCATCAATTGCACCAGAGTATTTGGGAAGTTGACCCGGTAGTGGAGTAGGTTGACTTTGGAGTTTGACCTTGATTGTATCAAAAGGATGTCCAACTACCAATTGGGCCACCCCTCCTACTGTCCCTGAAGCTAAGTCCTTTGCTACATCACCCATCTGCAAATTTATATTACAAACACAAATTTTTATTTTTATTTATTTATTGTTGGCAAAACAATTCATTTCATAAAGGGCAATTCACATTAGGATGACAGGTAGATAGACAACAAACTGTGCAGCCACCCCTTTTTAAATAGCGAAACTTAACCTGCTAAAAACAAACCCTTGGCCCTGGGGGGTCGAAATATTATTTTGAACGACCCGTTGGACTCAGCCAAGGAACCGAACAAATCCCGGGGCTAGAGAGCCAAAATTTTATTCAATTATTTTAAAAGTTTAACTATTAAACACAACTATAATTTTCATCCACAAGATCACAGTTGACAATAACTCTGTTTCAACTTTTGATTTCAATGTATTCATCACTTGATCATCCAATACCAAATTCAGAGTTGTAATGCAACAAGAAATAAAATCCATCCTTAACATATGAAGTAATTAGACTAATTTCTCAAACAAACAAAATAAATAAATAAACACTCTCTTTTACAATAAAAACCATACCTTTGCAGATATTTGATAATCCCACTAAAAAAATGATCAACAATAAACCTGAAAATCAAACATAACATTAATGTTCATGGGTATTTCCCAACTCAATTGAATAGCCATTAATGAAAAATACCAAATGGGTACAAGTTATTATTGAGTTGCCATTAACATCCAATGTATGAATCTTTTAAAGTTGGAATCTTTATTAAAGAATATGCAAGATTGTTAGTATGAGAAAGAAAGGGGGCAAAAGGGTGTGTGTGAAGTTAAAATCTTGAAGATCTGAGAGCCACAAAGAGATAGAAAAGATAGGATAGTGTATGGTATGGTATGAGTTGGAGTTTCAATGATCGCACATATGAATGAAAGGATATCACAGAAGAATTGAGGACAAGATTCACTGACCAATCTCCGACTCACCAACAAATTTTTTTGGCGGAATTGTTGGTGAGAATTGGCTGTCAGAAAAGCAAACAAACACCAAATATTATTATTATTGGAGTATTATTCGTCACAATGTGGCAAACATTGGAGAGTGGGATCGAAATTCTTTACCAATAAATTCCCATTGGAAAATTTCAAAATTCTTTGTAAATAAATATAACCGGTTATGGGTAATGCCGTTGCTTGTTTTTATTTTTGTAAGACTATAAAGAGCGGAGGGGAGGGGGATGGAGCGTCATGTGACACGTGTGGGGCCTACTTGTGAAAGGTGAAAATTGTGGGGAGTGGAAAGGGGGTGAAGAGAATAATATTATATTGTGTTAAAGTTAAAAAAAATCGGCCAATCACAAGCCTCCACGTGGCCTTCCTCCCCCCCCCCCCCCCCCACGTCCATGGATTTTTTCCCGCCCTCTTCCACGCCACCAAGGGGCGGTGTTCCCGCCCGTGAACCTCTTCCACGCCCCTTTTTCAAGCCCACTCCGGTTGGTCTAATATGTCACGTTATGTAAAAGAGATGCAGGATTTCCGGTATGTGCAGGATTATGGTTTTTGCAGGATCATGGTTTGTGCAGGATTATGGTATGTGCATGATTGTCAGATCTCATACCTTTGTTGTCAGATTTTATAGCCTTGTAATTGGGTCATAGTCATGTTATTGTTTTGTTGTTTGGTCATTGCTGTATATGGGTCATTTGACTGCAGAAAGTCAACAGCTGATGGTTCTGTTGTTGTTTGACTGCATAAAGTTCATCAGTTCAACAGTTGGTCATTCAACATTCAAGTTCAACATACATACACACAAATGTTACCAAAACATTAATTTCATTCCATTTTCACCAAAGATTACAATTACCCAATTTAAAAGAGACACATCATCTTCATTACATTAACATCATCTTACTACATCATTAATCTACAACCATTCTAATACATTAACCTAGAACCATTCTACATCAACAACCACAATCAAAACCCATGGACTAAAGATCCAAGCCCTACATTAGTTCATAACAAATACAGCACAAACAACAACCAAGAAAACACTAGACCTAGTTTCAGCATCTTGTTTTGCTATGGGTTTTCTTCAACACTTGATCAGCTTCTGCTTTCCTGACAAACATCCTTCTTACATTGTCTTCATGGCGACGTATAATGTCTAACAGAGCAGGTATCAACACAACAGGGCTTGTACAAGTAGGGGGTCAGCCCAGTCAACGAACGCACAACCATTAGTGCAACAATGGAACCTACGTCTTGGATTTTGCATTGCCCATGAGGTTTTGAGTTAAGTTGTTGATCCACACGAGCACATCACCATGATGAAGGGAAGAATTGGAAGTTCGACTGATTGATTGAAGGGTTTGAGGTTTTTTAGGGTTTTAAACCGTTTAAGTAGGGGAAGACGAAGACGATCGTTGCTTTTTTTTTATTTAAAATAATCATAAGGTATCAAATGAAGAAATTGTCCTTCATTAAAGTGGCAAAAAGACAACAGTACCCCGGACCTTAACGAAATTTTTTAACTGGGTTAGTGAAAATGACGAATTTGGCAAAAAAAAATCTAAATCTCAGGTGTTGATTTGCAAAAAAAAAAAAAACTTTTTTATACTGAAGTGGCAAACTGAACCAAAACTCAGGGAAGAATTTGGCTTTTAACTCTTTTATTTAAATTAAAACAAACAAATTGTAAATAGACTAATAATGACCACACATTTCACTAAAGAAGACAAAACCAAGGCATGAACCATACAACAAAGATCACTAATTCATAATGCTCTCTCAGTTTTGTACGAAACAAACTTTAACGTTTTAGGTTTATGCCCATGTTTTGTTTTGGTGTAGACATCATATTTACGCAAAACTCTTCACTAATATAAAACAAATTCATTTTTAATACGAGATGCATGACGTATATGTATTTTTTTGGCTCCGGTTTGGGTTAGATCGAGCCTGGGGGTGGAAATTTATAGTGGTCGTTTGTCTATAACTCTAAAATAACTTATTTTACTCTAGCTTGGGTTAGATCGAGTATGGTCATATAAACAAAAGATAATCAGACTAGATTTTATATACTTAACAAAAACAAGTCAAAAGTAAGCGGGTAACAAACCGAACGAACAAACATGAACAAATAACTAAACAATTTTTTTTTTAAATTTAAATTTATATCTCTCATTACCAAGACAAAACAAGTTACATTTAGATGGTAGGTAAGCGGGCAACAAGCTGCGCCACTATCCCCTTTTGAATCGCAAAGCCTATCCTGCTAAACAAAACAAATATTTTTGTCATGTTCATTCAATAAAAAAATAACATGTTCTTATTCGTTCGTTTAAAACCTAAAGGAACAATTGACGGATACAAGGTGAGGTGGCAGGCGGCGCTAAGCCACACCGTCTAGTCTTATGGTTCAACCAAAGTTAGGCTATGGTTTGATGTTTTTAAGTTATGGAGCGGAAAGAAGATGCGATTTTTCGAATATAAGCGATGTGGTATTGCCAAAAGCATTATAGCCCAGCGACATCTTTGTGGTGAGATAAGACTTTGGGACTATAAGGTCCGTGATTCGAATCTCACAATAAGGGTTTTCTCATAATTATGAGTTTCCTCCTGAATTGGTGACTTGGTGGTGGAATATGATCGCGTGGTAATACTGGTGACACGATGATACTCCATTAATCCGTGAGTGATTTCAATTGGCCGTTAAAAAAAACGATGTGGTATTAATCAGTAACAAGATTAAATTGATAGGTTGTCCGCTGTTTAAAAACTTCTAATAAACATTTATTAAAAGATTATTTAATATCTAATTATCTATCAAAAAAAAAAAAGTAGCATTATCTCCACATGTCAAGTTCTTATTGGGTACCCCAAATCACAATCGGATGGATCCAAACCAGGTGGTGACCACATAGACCCATAGTTTTAAACACGCCTCTATTCCCAACCGTCGATCTTATGCATTTCCAAACACCCACGTTGACTTTTCTCCATCCTCATACTCTCCGCCCACACCATACAAAACCCCCCAAATCATTATATCCACTTGATCACCTAACCTTTGCAGTACTATGATTCTCTAAGAACTAAAAACTACGTCGTTTCATGGATATTCCTGTGATTACTCGAGCTCAGACGACAAGTACTACGTCATCTTTTGCTTCATGTTGTAGCAGAGCTGTTAATGTTGGGTTAACTGTAAGGTTAAATAAGTGGAGCTATGTTGGGAGGAAAAGGGTGGTTGGTGTTAGAGCTTCGGCGGAGCTGAGTGGTGGTGACGGCGGAGAGAGGAAGAGTGGCGGTGGTGGTTACCGGAGCTCCGGCATGGAGGTTATTACATTTGGTGATAAAAGATTCTCGGATGCAGAGATGCCTGTTTTGGATGATAATATTGGTGCTCTTGTTAGACTCGTCTATGGAATTGGTTGGTGTTTTTTTTTCTTCTTTTTCTTTTTTTACCGAAGAGTGAACACGGGTGGTGCCGGTCCAGTGGCGATCCTTTTAAGGGGCGGGAGGGGGCGGCCGACCCCCGAATTTTCGTTCAAAAATTCCGATTATATAGTATTCGTATAAATTTTTTTTTGGTATATAAGGTTTCGACCCCGAAACTGGTTTTCGACCCCCCCGAAACTAGTGACTTCCGAACCCCGGTGACTTCCGACCCCCAAAGTTTCGGGTCAAGATTCACCACTGTTTGACTCGGATGTGAAGTGAAGTTTTACCGATTATTTCACTGGCCTTTGGGCGGGTGGAGGTCGGGTTCTCACGCAACGGGTAGTCGACCTTGGCCACAACGCTTGACGTCACGGTGGTTGGCATTTCTTGCTGTTAAAAAATATAAAATAAAATTGTAGACTTAAAAATAGAGTATTATTTAAATCAGTAATCATATGCTAAACTTTATTTAAACACGACATTAATTTTTCATTCAATTATGCAGAGAAAATCAAAAGTTTCACCTACCTACTGAATTGTGAAAACGAGATGTTATAAATTCGTAATTGATTACGCAATTTTTGTAAATCTTTTTTGAAGTGGAGAAGAAAAGGATGACAAGTTAATATTTATCGAACTTGCATACATATTTTCACTAGATATATTTAAAAAAACAAAGTTCTGTGTTTAATGCCCTTTATAAGCAAAAACATGTATTTGTTGGAAAAACTTACATTGTAATCGCCGCACGCCTTTGTTATATGAAGCTCACATGTATCAGAATCTTTGTACTTGCTGCAGCAAATCTAAAAGAAAATGAAATCATAGAATTTTGGAAAAAGGAACCGGGCTTGTGTTTGACACAATTCCCTTAAACAGATTCATCGTCTGTTCCCAGGGTACACCGGTTCAACAGTGCGGCGCGGTGCACTGCGGACTATCCCACTTGCCTAAAAATTAATCGAAAATTGGTTGCTACTCTAGAGTTATGTGTGTTGCAAGAGTTTTTAGTGCAATATTTCATGTATCTCATCACTCAAAATGAGGTACAAAACCTCATATGTATACATGAACCATGGCTAGTGAAAAGTCTCACATAATTAGAGACTTAAATTTCATTTATTAGCCATAAAACTCTATTCAAGCCTCATAAAACATTTTTTATTTGTCTTGATTTCACAACATGAAGAATATAATTATAATTTCACTAAATTATAATTAAATCTACATTCACATTATTTCCAACAATCCCCCACATGAATGGAGATTTATCAAAACATGCATATTTCGAACAAACCCCTATATGAATAGGAGTCATTCTGAGAAGCAACCTCATTCCGATTAAATTTCAACAGTTGAGTTTTGCATACGATAGGTAGGTGTGACCCTTTGAACCTTCGCTTATGAAACGCACTTAGCCCACTGGCTCTGAGTAGAACGCGATGTCTTTGAACTCGTCTGCCGTTTGTGTGGACGACAATACGCTTCACACAAGACTCTCCTTGACAACGTCAAGTCCTCATTGTTGTGTCCGTTATGGTCGTGGACACGTGCCTGGTTCTGCGAGAGCTATTAAGTATTGTGCCCCAAACAATACCCTTCGAAGCGACCCCACTTCTCTCTCACATAGGTGATCTACTGGGACTGGTTACCTCAGTCAGATCATTAAAAAGCCGTAAGCTTAACCTCAACCTTGTCACCTTTTAGGAATGGACTAGGAAGCTTCTTAAATTTATAGTAAACTCCCTTTTTAATACGTGGGGTTTCCACCAACTCTCCCCACAGTGACCTTCGCCAGTTCATACAATTAGGTTGTCCTATTGAACTCAGATCTTGGGATCTCCAGTCAGCTGAGTTAGGTTTCCTTCGCATAAACCTAGCCTTTCATGGGCTTTAGTCCCATTCCCATTGACGACTTCTAAACTAACTCTCTGTTTAAGCCTTTTGTTAGCGGATCCGCGATGTTATCCTTTGACTTCACGTAGTCAACAGTGATAACTCCTGTAGAGATTAGTTGTCGTACCGTATTGTGCCTACGTCTTATATACCTGTTCTTACTGATACACATTGTGATATGAGCTCTGCCAATTACCGATTGACTATCACAGCGTATGCATTAGGCCAATGCCGGCTTCGGCCACCTAGGTATATCCTTAACAAATTGACGTAGCCATTTTGCCTATTCATCCTCTAAAGCGATGAACTTTGATTCCATCATGGATCTAGCAATAACCATTTGCTTAGATGATTTCCATGTTATCGCAGCACCTCCAAGTGTGAACAAATACCCACTCGTTGCCTTGGAATCATTCGTGTCAGATATCCAATTTGCATCATAGTAACCTTCAATAACTGTTGGATATCTTTTATATTGCAGCCCATAGTTTCGTATGTATCCTAATTACCAAAGCACCTGTGTCACGTAATTCCAATGAATTGAACTTAGGTTGCTCGTGTATCTACTTAGCTTTCTTGCTAAGTCTGGTCTGATACAACTCATCAGATACATCAGGCTGCCAATAATTCTTGAGTACTCCAATTGGTTAACATGCTCACCTCGTTTCTTAGCTAGACATTGACTCGTGTCAATGAAAGTTCTAGCCACATTAGAGTCATTTCCAATGAACTTCTCAAGAATTTTGTCCACATAATAGGACTGACTTATAACAAGTCTGTTCTAGGTTCGTGTGATTTGTGCTTCCCAAAATCACATCCGTTCATATCAAAACTTCTATTTTCAAATGCAAGTCACCTCCACACTTGTTATTGGATAACTAACAGTTGGGGTGATGAAAGTTTATTCCTTTCATATGTCGCTTAAAAACTTCTCAAGTACCATTTTTACATCCCTACGGATTGTTTCTTAAATGGCTCTTCCCCCACATTGCTTGCACTTTGATTAAGTTTGGGTAATATCACTCATGATGACATTAGACACCCGTGATAAGATAGCGACAATCTTATATCTTTGTGTTATTGAGGTCATCCATTATATTACTCAACCCATATTTTTCACACAAACCGTTTTCTTAGTTATATGAGTTCTCCTCATATTGAGCTAAATAGTATCATAACCAATGAACTATTTATTCGGTCCTTTCGAGTCGTCCTTTTTAATGAATTATATATTTGCTTTTACAATATTCATTCTTATGTCGTCACATATGTTTGAATGTTCAAAGTTAATTTATTCTCCGTGGAGCATCTAAATTAACAAGTATTAGTCTAGCATGCTTTAGACTACGAATACTTAGCATGTGAACAGAAGATGCCTCATTCTGATTCTTCACAGCCTTAAGAGATAACTCGCTATCTCTTCCTAACATTCACGTCTTAGTTTAGACACAAAAAGAGATTTTGTTTACCATTCCAAAACCTTGGTTTAAAGAATGCTTCAAAACCATAATTAATTTCATCCATTAGGATTAAGACTCGTTTGCCTTTAATCTCCAAGGCTTCACCATTGACTCTTTAGGACTTAAACATAAGTCTTAATATAAGTCACTTTGATGAACATATTCATCATCAACAAGTCAATTAGATTAACACTCAACGACATGACATTCACATATCCCTAAGTGATATGTATATATTTTGTTGAACCTATTTATTGGGTGACTATACCAAAATATATCACGAATCCTCCATATAGTTCAACCAACATTGATGGTTTGTAGAGACTCTACACGTCCATCAATATTCTAAGTCTTTTATAATAAATCTCACAATATTTATCAAAGACTTATGAATAATAACATATATTCCTGTCATATGTTATAGTCATCAAAACTACATTTGTGCATTTCTACGTAAATGCTCTCAACATTAGATGACATATCTCGTTTTCGTGCATTTAACTTCAATACACTTGCCACGTTGATCATGATTATCTCAATGGGAACGGATGAAGAGTTTCTTCTTCTTAGTCACTTAATTAGAGACTTAAGACTCTAATTAAGACTCTAATAAAACCTCATCAAATGGCATTAAGAACTCTACTCAAGAGTTTCACCATATGAAATAAAACCTCATCAAATGGCATTAAGAACTCTACTCAAGAGTTTCAATTATACACTTAATTTAGTCTTAAAACTATAATCAAGTGTCATAAATAAATTAACTCTACTAAAGAGTTTTTCTTCAATTCACCACATGAAGAGTTTTACCAATTAATAATTATAATTTACCAAATTATAGTTTCAATATAATCCAAAATATATATAACATATTACATATATCTTTAACCGGATTCATATAAGGATATATAAACATCAAATCTCAAAGTGTTATTCTTTTTAACACTTTATCGTTCGACGAAATAATAGCAATTATATCGTATCGTGGCATGTTTCGAGGTACTCCCTCAATACACTGTTCAAAACAACACAGTTGTTTATACTTAACTACTCACAAGTAGTCGAACAAGTAAATATGTCCAAAACAACATCAAGTTGTTTTACCCTAAATAGTCTCTCTAGACTATTATATGGTTCAAGTCATCATGCTTCTCATACAAGTACCAAACCATATATAATTTGCAAAAGACATGTTTTATTCATACAAAACATTTCTACTTTTACACGTATTTTCCATAGACTATACATATTTACGTTTTGATTACAAATCAAAACCATAAACTCTAATATAGTTTTATTATTTAAACCACTTCTAACTCACTTGTTAAAGTATATGGTTTTCATGATTAACCGCTTCTAATTCGCTCATTAGAAACTATACGTGTACCATATAAACATATACGGTTTCAAAATTAACCATTTCTAACATATTTGTTAGAATACAAACGATTACACGTTTCATTATATGGACCTTTTTCTAACACACTCTTTTAGAAATAAACGATTACCAAAATCATTTTAAAGGTCATTGGTTTATATTCTCAATCGTTTCTAACCTTCTTGTTAGAAATACACGATTATGACAATCGTTTTAGACCTTGTTGGTTTATATAAAATAAACCGTTTCTAACACCCTCGTTAGAAAATTAAACCATTTACATAAATGGTATTAACTTTGGATTTTCCAAAATATACCCGTTTCAAACTCACTCGTTAGAAACCGTCAAATTAACCAAACCGGTTTAATGTTGGAAAAGGTTGAAACATCCAATTCTCCATAAACCCATGAGTTGAAACATTCCATTAAAACATTTAAGAATATTTGACCCAACTTAATGGTATTCTTATTATTTTTAAGTTTCAACTTTGAAGTTTTAATTAGTATTCTTACTAATACCTTCAATAAAACAAAATAAGTTTATAACTTTTTTATTTTCACAAAATTTTCAAAGTACAAATTTCCAACACTTTTGTGTATTTTGTACAATAATCTTTTCTAACACACTTGTTAGAAAATATAAACATCTTATTATGTCTTTACAAAATCCTCAATTTCTAACATGCCCGTTAGAGAAATCAATATATAAGTTTACAAATTAAACTTATGATTTTGTAAATAATAATTTCTAATACGCATATTAGAAATGTTTCATGACACGTTATTCTTTCAACGTCGTCGATTCTAACACGCTTGTTAGAAATACATGTTTCAAAACCTTATATTTTGAAACCCTTTATTTTCCAATACTCTTATTAGAAAATGTATACATTTCAAATACTTTGAAATTATCTTTCTAATATGCTTACTAGAAAGAAAACATGATCAACCAAGTTTACATGGGTTTTCAACTAATATGTCTTTTCTAATACTATCATTAGAAATTCAAAAAAAAAATGTTTAAACACATATTAGAAATGTTTCATAGTCCGGTTTATCTAAATATAACTCAAAACCCATGAATCCGAAAATTAAATCAAAAATTCGTTTTGTAGAAACAATCTTTCGGATTAAAGATTGCATTCTCATCATGAATGTAATCCAATTCGATGTACCAATGAAAACATGTACAAACTTTCGCGAACCCAAATTCCTTAGGAAGAACATGAAAGTTTGTTTACGAATCTGTTTAAGTTTGTTGGAAAAACTTACATTGTAATCGCCGCACGCCTTTGTTATATGAAGCTCACATGTATCAGAATCTTTGTACTTGCTGCAGCAAATCTAAAAGAAAATGAAATCATAGAATTTTGGAAAAAGGAACCGGGCTTGTGTTTGACACAATTCCCTTAAACAGATTCATCGTCTGTTCCCAGGGTACACCGGTTCAACAGTGCGGCGCGGTGCACTGCGGACTATCCCACTTGCCTAAAAATTAATCGAAAATTGGTTGCTACTCTAGAGTTATGTGTGTTGCAAGAGTTTTTAGTGCAATATTTCATGTATCTCATCACTCAAAATGAGGTACAAAACCTCATATGTATACATGAACCATGGCTAGTGAAAAGTCTCACATAATTAGAGACTTAAATTTCATTTATTAGCCATAAAACTCTATTCAAGCCTCATAAAACATTTTTTATTTGTCTTGATTTCACAACATGAAGAATATAATTATAATTTCACTAAATTATAATTAAATCTACATTCACATTATTTCCAACAGTATTAACCAAAAGTTAATGTAATTTTTCGCTATATATTGACATATGAATATCATGAATGGATCACACTCCTACTGATATAAAATTTCCATGCCATAATTAAAAGGTCAAAACCAAAAACATGTCAAATACCCGCTGCTCGTTATCTTGATGTAATTTTCTTTGTTCGGGAATGAATCAAATGAATGAATGTCAAATTAAAAAAAAAAAATACCTAACCTTTTGTCCTTTTGTACAATCTTTTAAATTTGTCATCAAAACCGTAGTATAAGTAAAATTAGCAAGCCTAGTAGGTGAGGTTGGGAGTTCAACTCCAAGGGTGTACAAAAAAGGTGTAAAAAAAGGGGGCTAAGAAATTAGCCGTTCAAAAAAAAAAAAAAGTAAAATCAGCAACATGGTCTTTTTAAAACTTACTATTTATAGCAATTTGTGTTTAATGTTTTCTGATATTTCTCATGTTTCTGGATTCCATAATACCACAGGCATATATGGAACAATGGCATTAGCAGGAAACTTGATATGCTCAGCAGTAGGAATCGATGGAACCGGAGGTTTTTCCCCATCGTTAGAGGCCATTGTTGCGGGAATAGGATACTCTGCGCCTCCAATCATGGCCCTTTTGTTCATTCTAGACGTAAGATATTCGTACACTCTTTACATTTTTTGTATTCACTAGTTTGTATCTAATTATATTAAATTTGTTCAGGATGAAGTTGTAAAGGTGTCACCACACGCTCGAGCAATTAGGGATGTAGAAGACGAGGAACTACGAAGCTTTTTCTATGGAATGTCTCCATGGCAGTTTATGCTTATGGTTGCTGCAAGCTCTGTTGGAGAGGAGCTCTTCTACCGCGCTGCTGTTCAGGTCACAAATTAAGTGTTCACATTTCAACACATCAAAGTTTGAATGACATGTCAAAACTGCGTCGTTAGTGTGAAATTTCATTTGCTTGAAACAATACAGGGAGCGCTGTCGGATGTTTTTCTAAAGGGAACTGAGTTAGTAACAGATGCACGAGGAATGGCTTCATTGGTACAACCACTTTAACTTATGAGAAATGATTGAAATTACTATATGATCATCTCAGATTAACATTTTCATGCATATAGTCATGAGATACGCAAAACTTTGGTCGCATATCTACTTTTACCTGTCTAGACCTTAAATATAAATATTAGTAAACACGCAAGTTTATACAAAAAATGACAATACATATACAAACTTATACTTGATATGGCGTCGCGTATCAAACTAGTTGCTATTATTGATTGAAAAAATTGAAGTCTTAGCGCGAGTGAAAGTAGAGTAGCGTATCCTATTGTGCATGGCTAAATGAATGATTCGTTTCTCTCATTGCTATATAAGTATAGTAAGCTCAAGAAAATGATTATATTCGTGATTTTCTCTTATCTTATCCTATGATTCAATAATTTATGTTTGCATATTTGAATTGTTTAGAATAATAGTAATAGTAATAGTAATAATAACGGGTTCAGGTTTATTTGAGTAACTTATCACTTGGGTTCTTTTTATTGTAGGCTGGTGTGCTGCCGCCATTTGTACCTTTTGCGCAGGCGTTTGCAGCTGTGATCACAGCAGCTCTCACGGGTTCACTCTATTATGTTGCTGCATCTCCAAAAGGTTTGTTTATCTTCTCATTTAGTGTAAGGTCCTTTTTTTCAAAGGGAAAATTGTGTAAACAAAGTTTACATATATACACACATATTATGTTTCCTTTCAGATCCTACTTACATTGTGGCACCAGTTTTGAGATCTCGTTCTGGTCGTGATGAAATGAAGAAGCTTTTCGGAGCCTGGTACGAGAGGAGGCAAATGAAAAAGATATATTCTCCATTGCTTGAAGGACTTGTAGCTCTTTATCTTGGATTCGAATGGAACCAGGTAACTTTGATCAATCTAGCTTACATTATTCGCGACACATATCATTTGATGATAATTAATTATTTGTCATATGAATGTGACAGACAAATAACATTCTAGCACCCATTATAACACATGGGATATACTCTGCAACGGTACTAGGACACGGGCTCTGGAAGATCCATGATCATCGAAGGCGACTACAGCAGAGAATCCGGAAGCTACAGCAAAAAGAAAGGGAGTTTCTGGAATAAGACAGTAAATGGTTTTTCACCATTTTGGTGAAGGAAATTTGTATATTACATTCACAGCAGAGGTTAATTTGTAGACACATTAAGTTTGTACAAGCAAGTTAGGTTACATTTTTTGCAACACTGCTATAAAAAAGTATACTGTTATGGGTCATAGAAATGATGGTGCACGTACACTGTCAATAAACATAATGCAGGAAACAACACAGCAGAGTTCATCAAACCATTTAACAAATTTAGAGTAAGAGTAGGTCATATAACAAACTTAGAAATTTGAATAGATCTTATATAAAATTTAGAAAAACAGATAAATGCAAAATATTGCTGGAAAATCAGGCCCTGATAGGAGTTTTAGAAGTCAAATTATTTGATTTTACGTGCTTATCTAGTTGTTTAAATTTCCGGATGGTAGGAGTTTTAGTCATAGGGGGTGTTTGGGATTGATTATTCAAAATAGATTATGCGTTTTGGAAAAATAGGGGCGGAACTGCTTATAGATTATTGCGTTTTGGTAGGCTAAGAAACTGATTATCTGCGTTTTTCAAAACGCAATCCAAACACTGAAAACTAGGGCTGTTCAAATCGCTCGCCGCTCGTGGATCGTTCGTCGCTCGTTCGGAAAACGCTCGAAAAATGCTCGCTCGATCTTCCGCTCGGATGTATATGAGCCGATCGGCTCGGTTCGGTTTGTAAATTAGCCAAGCACGAGCAAAGGTATGCTCGGCTCGGTTCGACTCGAATAAATTTTTATTTATTTAATAATAAATATACACACAATTTACAGGTAAATTTATGGCTTTATATATAACATTCTATTGGATTTGACTCAGTATATATGCAAACAAAATATAACTATCCAACTTAACTCAATAAAAAATTTAACACAAGATTTAATAGTAAAACAATAAGTCATGAGCTGACAGTCTTAACTTCTTTATGCTATTAGTCGTCCATCGCTGATTGTCGCTTGATATCACACCTACGTCACAATGCAACAACTCTTCTCTAACGTATGCTCATCATCTCACCAACCACAATCTAGGCCTTATCCTTGGACATTAGGATCCAAATATTAGTGTTATCATTGAACATTTCGATCTTAGTTGTCACCCGACAATGAAAACATCGAAGGAAACATCCCAATTTTATGATCGTCCATATTACTCTCCGCTCGATTCTCGCTCGGAAAATTTGCGCTCGAAGAATGCTCGTTCGGTTTTCGGCTCGATTGTAAATGAGCCGCTCCGCTCGGTTCGGTTTGTAAACGAGCCAAGCACGAGCAAAGCTCCGCTCGGATCGGCTCGGCTCGTGAACAGCCCTACTGAAAACTGATTATCTGCGTTTATGAAGTTATTTAATATAAATAGATAGTTAGAGTCCATGTAATTCGGGTGTAAGTTATTCAATATAGAAGAAAGAATGATGATCTCGTTTTGATCGCAAAAATCCGATTGTTCGAGCTTTTTTGGGGGTCTAATTTCCAACAATTTTTTTAGAGCTTGTAAACCAAGCATTATGAGGAACCAATCTTGAAAGAAGGGCCGAAGTAGAAGAAAAAGAACAGGAAAAAAGGAGAGTCTAGAAGAAGTCACCGACTAGAAAGATTAAAAAAGGGAAAGACGGAATGTGTCACAAACACCCCCTTGGGACTCATCGTGCTTGATGAGGTTTGCCTCAAGATGACAATAGTCAAGTCATGCGAAAACCTAACTTAGATAGCTATGGCAAGTAGGGTGTCGTATCCATCAGCAACATGTCATTACTATAATACGGTTTATTTGATTATAAAATATTAAAATCAAAACCAAAGATATTGATTACTTGGAAGTAAACTGATATAAAATTAAACTAAAAACACAAACACATAGAACACAAAAATATGATAAAGTTATGTGATCACTTCCGGATTAAGGTTTAATCTATCAATACATAAACTTGTGAATTGTGATTGTAATGACTATTTGACACATTACATACATAGACATAATTTGTATACTTTTTATATATCAGCCAAATTGATTACAGTCAATCAATCACATACAACACAATGGACTCTTTTTGAAATACAATCACATCTTGCTGATTCAATAATATAAAGATTCAGTCATATAGGACATAGTACAAACCCAATAGGGTTTTTCTATAGATGAATAACCATCTTATTGAATCAATTACGTCGCTTAGATTTATAAAAGTAGTAAAAGAAGCACAATCATAAATATTTACTTGATCATAAACACAATTGTCCAAACTTCAAACACACCAACAAAACAATATCTTACAAGTGATGATTATAAACCTCTAATCCGATTGTGATTAAAAAAAAAACTATTTTTTTTTATAGAAAAAAAAACTACTGCTTTCTTTTGCTTTAAACTTCTCTCGATTTCCCTTGTGGCTTGTACAGCCCAACCAAAAATTAGCCCATCATAACTAATTAAACTAGTTTAGCCCAGTCATAAATATACTAGATGAAGCCCAGTTTCCACATTTATATTTTCGTTTGATTTGTATCCCAATTCCAAGACACAAAAACCAAGATCAAGATTTATCAAAATTTTTACTTCCTTTTTCTCTATTTCAGGTTTGATCATGTAGGAAATAAGAATGTTTTCAGAACCGGACCGGACGTTGAACCGGAGTCCCCGGCGGTTCACCGGTCCAACCGTTCCAACGAACCGGCCCAAAAAACGAACCAAAACCCCAAAAAATAGAAAAAAATAAAAATAAAAAAATCCGGTCCGATCGGTCGGGTCGCCAGGTCAAGGCCGGTTCAATGCTAAAGCGTTCTGATGTATCAACATGGACCGGCCGGGGGTCCGTTTCCCGGTCCAGGTTTCAAAACCTTGTGAAATAATAATTGATGAAGTCGGTATTGAGATTTAAGCCCCATCTCAATATCCAAATTCAACGTAAGTTGCGTGGTTTTAGCTAAAATGCACCTACCACCCATCAGCGTAAACAGAATGAATCTAAAAGAAGTCTCTAAAATTATTTGTAACGTTCGACCTCTCACAGTCTCATACCAACTATTATTCTCTATTTTCTCAACAAGGAGTTTCCATATTTGTTTTTAGTTGCTGGAGTGAAGATTGACCAAAGAGTCACGCCCATCATAGTACTACTTCCACATGAGTGCACGCACTTAATGGTGGAGTTTTTTTTGTCATTCACAACCATAGTATAGTTAGATTATGATCGACCTAA
This sequence comes from Ambrosia x helenae, assembly GCA_030844895.1. Classification (NCBI taxonomy): domain Eukaryota; kingdom Viridiplantae; phylum Streptophyta; class Magnoliopsida; order Asterales; family Asteraceae; genus Ambrosia; species Ambrosia x helenae. Next base: position 25,977 of record JAUTDX010000371.1, read on the forward strand.
CGAATAAGGAGAAATTAGTCTAGTTTTACATTATTTCTTTTTCTTTTGTTTCTGTTTATTTTATGTTTTTATTAAACCATTCAATGTTTCTAAACACTCTAAAACTTAACTAATTGGTCGCTGCAAATGACGTCGCTGCTAATAACCTAATGTACGAGCAAACCCTGGTCGTTGATCTATGCTTTGATCCGACGGTGGCTGAGTGGTTAGGTGTGGATGGGCCTTTAGCGGCGACACCTAGGCGGGTCGCCGCTAAAGGTGTCGCCACTAATACTTAAATTTCTTGTAGTGTATATTCTCGCACAACTAGGCAAACACCTGATCGATTGCTCTATAAAAGTGACTAAAAGATCAAAACATGCAGATTGAATAATACTATTATTATTATTATTATATATTCTAGATATGAGTTTTCGGTTTTAGATATTTAGAGGTTCAAAACATGAAATATGATGATTTTGAGTCACATGAACACCATTTATTAGATCTTTTGGTTATTACTAAGATATATCTATTGACACTGTTAGGATAAATACAATAATAATGTTTGTATACGTAGATGTAATGGAGGGGACCAAGGAAAAATGGACAAAACTGCTCACACCTCTGAGATATGGTGGTAACTATCATACATATATTATATCACTAATGAAATAAAAGCCAAGGTGTGGAATCACATCAAGAGGAGGGGACCAAGGTCTTCTCACCATAAATACTTGAAACATGTGTTGTTAGACCATCTCTAATGGATGCATTTAGGTGATGCGTTTAGATTATTTGGCAAATTCTTGAGAAGAATTGCAATTGAAGGAGGTTGGCATTTAGGGGTGATGTATGTAGGTAAGTGCACTGTATTTAGGCTATTGTGAGAGAGAAAATCAGAGAAGTGTATGCATTTATACCCATTGCATTGGTGATGGTCTTATATACGTTTCGTAGCTGAATGTCTAGCTACAAATGTTTTTTATTTTATTTTATTTATTTATCATGGGTTGTAACCCACTTAATGGATGCATCACGTTGTAATCGGTCACCTTGTATAAGTTTTGTAATTTTGGTTGTACTTCTAGTTTCTTTCAATGAAATTTCAACCAAGTGTAAAATAAGTACTTGACCAAATAAGTTTCAAATGAAAAAAAAATACCCTTATATAATGGCAGAATCCACAAGAACTTTTTTGCTTGCCCAATCGAAGATATATGCGTGCACATACAAGATTTTCAAGTTGACCAATTGAATTGTTCTCCAGAAGCTTACAATTAAAGTTGATCTTGAATCATTCTCAAGTCCTAAACTCGAGTGTATATCATGAAAACATATCGATAGATGATCTTGGTCTCAACTCGACCTTGACTTGTTGACTTAATTGACCATATATATGAACTATCAATTAGTAGAAAGAAATCTCAATTGACGAGATGGAAAGAGAATGTAGGCCTGCAAGTACAAATATTAATGTAGAACATAATGATACCAAAATGAGATAGCCACTACACTGACCAAACATACTCTCTTGTTACACACCACAAGGAGAGTATTGCCAAGTCCCCCACGTGCACATACACAACTATCCATTTATGCTTTTGGCAGTACACCTATGAAAGGTCGTAATAGTTACTGCAAGAGATCAATAATATGATGGGAGGGAGTAACGTATCATTCATGATTTTCGAGCCCTTGCAATTGAATAAGATTTGTGCTTAAGTTCATATATGACCCTACTCGGTCTCATATTTTGTAAATAAACTTTTAAAGATCCATTTTTGGTCCCATTTTGTTAGTAATCCTATCTATTCATGTATAGTTTATTGTTGCTAACTATATATAAGTGTTGATTTTAGTTTCAGCACATGAATCCACTTTACATCTTTTGGTTATTAGTTGATCAATATTAATATACAATGACAGGATTAATTTAAGACTATATTATATATTTTGACCAATAATTAAATTTTATATATGGAGGGGACCAGAGAAAAATTTGTGGAAGTTCAAAGCTCTAAGATATGGTGGTAACAATAATTTATATCATTTCAATAATGCAAAAGAGCCAAGGTAGGGGAGGATATATAGGAGGGGACCAAACTATAATTTCATCATACTTACTTGCAACTGTATGAATATCCACAAATGTATTTTTTTTCCTGGAAGCAATGTTCAACGTTTTGATATTTGACTGACTCTTGTCGAAACAGAATTTTAATTTAAGTTCAAACCTATTTGTAGCTGGTATTTGGAAACATATTAAGCTAATGATGGATGATTAGAGGTAAGATCCATGCCTTTTTTTCCTTTGAATTTAACATTATATGTAAATGGCTAGTGTTTGAGGATGTACTGTATAGTAACTAGCTTAAATAGCCAAATAGGCATTGTAACTCATTGTTAACCAAAAACTCTAGGTAACATTACTGGATTGGGCATACCTATACTTCATTAAGCATTTACATTTTACAATATTGTACACCATAACCAGCCCAACAATCTAATGGTGTGTAATTGTTGGAAATAATATTGGCATCATAAATATTGTTAGTGTTTTATCCTAATTTAGTATAAACATGTAGTATTATTACATTATTATAAGCTAGTTAGGGTGGTTATGGTAGTTATTGAGGGCCTTTCGGATTGTGTATTTCTGGATCAATTAACACGCCTTTGGATGAGCAATATATATGTATATGAGTATGCACAAAGTGCACTGACTCTCGGTTGAAAGGATTGGAGAAAACAAATAGAGACAATAATAAACAAACTTATTCCACACGTACAAATCTAATACAACTTGACTATTTATAGCCTTACAATTGACGGTTAAATAACCGTTCCTTTAACTACCAACAAACTAACCAACATGCCTAAACCTACGATGTTGACTTTCTAAAATATACAGTTTACTTAATTATCTTGATTATAATCATCCAAGTTATTCCTCAACTATTGTGTTGGTTAGTAGACAGGTATGACAATAATCTACAACTAAATAGGATGTAAAACTTCATTTGTAAATGGGATATTAACTAGCTTAGTGCAGGACAAATGATGCAAGGTTTTGAAACTTAAAAGATGAATCTAGTCAATTTTAAAGTTATATGACATCATTGAACATTTGTATAAACATAAATACGATACTTATAATTTTTCCATAAAAATATATCAAACCCACTTTATTGAGTAACCTGAATTATCAAAGTACAAAATTTTACTCTTACACCTACGTACATATAATTTAATATAGAAGTATAGAACAAATAACAAAAAAGATAGATGCCACTTGAGCTATCCTTTTCATGTACTTGCATGTATGATAGTGTGTATCCATCATCCATGTATTCACCAAGCATTTACTTGCAACCAGAATTATCACTTTGCCTAATCGTTCCAAGAATTTTTCTTTGAACTTTGCGTATGACAAACGTAGTTTCACAATCAGATGTAGGCTGTCATATACGATAGGAAAACTATCATAAATTGGTGGTGATTCAAAAATAAATTATTCGTAGTTTTGTTGGTTTCCTCTTCTCCAATACATATTTCCACCACTAACATCTAAACTATTCTTAAACAAGGATGAAGAGGATAGTCGGCTGTGTAAATTAATTATTGAAAAAGAAATGCATGGGCTGTAACCTTGGGTTTTGCTCTAGGTCGTCTATATCCAATAATCGCATATTGGAAAGTCATCCCACTAAAAAAATAAAAACTAAATGCAAGTAAACAAAAGATATCTTCAGAATTTAAAAAGTATGAAATAACTTATAAAGTAGTTTTGAGTTGTGATAAAGCTTCTAAGGTTGTGTTTGTGGGTTGGAAACATGTCCGGAATCTGGAATTCAATTTTACCACTCGCATGAAACCAAACATGACATGTGTATTCACAAGATGATCGACTTGAAACACTACCCACGTGTCATCATTTTATTGGTTGGTTTGTGGGACCATTACAAATTAAAGAGTCTTTATTTAAGAATCTTAGAACAAATACACATGTCATGTTTGGTTTCATGCGAGTGGTAAGATAATAAAAATTCGTGCATAGTGTTGGTGTTACGAGGTATAAAAGGTGTTGTTTTGAGGAAGATTATGACATAGTCTAAATACTAGAAAACGATGGGGGTATTATAAACATTAGAATATGCCAATGTATAAAGAAAAAAAAAAGCCTACAGTGGTGTCATCATATTTTTTTTTAAAATTAACAACAACAATAACTCAAAAGTAATATCTTATCTTCTTATTTTAATGTTGGTTCCTATTTTTTGCTCGTCCTAGGCTCAAAACACTTAAGTTAAAAAAAAATACTTGACGGATTGACGATGATAGCTATCGACAACGTATTGTTGGGTAAAATAAACTGTGAAGAATTGATTCATCAATTTGATATTACTTTAATCGCTGTTTAAAAAATATAGTTTACGTTATTTATTTCGTTAAAATCTAAAACTAAATGGCACATATTTCGCGGCTCGACCCGAGCACTTAAATTCTCAGGGACGGCCAGTATGTTATATTCGGTACATGTTTGGGTACAATACTCGGTACCATTTGCTATAACCAGTATTAACACACTTTTAAATTTAAAAAGGTGAAGATTTATAAGCTCAAATAAAAAAATGTATTAGTGAAATTGCTTAATTATAAACTTCTCCATTTAGAGATTATTGAAAATCTTCTTACACACTCAATTCATAAAATTGTTAACGAATTGCCATGACAAATTTATCATTTTCATACGCTTGGAGACAAAACTGTTGACTTCTATTTTCCAGGTAAATAGATAGAACAAAAATTGGATTTTACTATTTTATTAACTATAGGCCCCACTTTATGTATTATAGAATTCCATTTTAAAATTTGTTCTCACTTAGACATCCAAAAGAAAATTCAATAAAAAAATTAATTAATAATAATATAATACAATGCCAAAGGATAAGAAAGAAAATCTCCACTTATGAAAAGAGCCAAGGATTGCAAGTACAAATAGTGTAGAACATAAATATACCAAATTAAGAGCAACTTTTCAGTTTTTACACTGACTAGATAGCTAGGCAAATACTTTCTTAAGGTTAGTTTCACCACCGTGATACTATTGTAAAGACCACATGTTCACCTTCATAAATATGCTTTTGGCGGTATACCTAGGAAGGGTCGTTTTAGTTACTGCAGGAGAGAGGGGGTAATCATTATCCATGGCTTTTGGGCCCATGCAATGGAATAAGACTTGTGCTTCCCTCACGACCCTACTTTCTAATCTCTCTGCAAAACACCTTTTCACTTTCCATATCTTGGTCGATTTGTATCAGTACTGTCTTATTAGATTCACCCATCTTTCTCTTGCATAAAAAGGAGCAAACAAAGAAAGTGATTAAGTCAAGTTGCGGATCTAGAAACCTACAAGTTTCAACTTCAGTGGGTTCCTTTTGGTATTTTTTTTTCAAATCCTACAAGGTTTTTTCCAAATCATAGAAGGTTCTTACTAAGGCTATCCGGGTAACAGACATCACCCACCCCCGTCTCCTTCATTTTGCCCCGTCCCAAACCCAAACACCCCCCCGGTTGCCCCGTTCCCTACCACCCCCGTCCCCCCCGTCTCCCCAGGGACGTACCGGACGCACCAATCACATTTTTCCTTTTTTTTTTTTATTGTTTAAATGTTGGGTAATAGACCAATAGGAGATTTTCTTGAGAAATGGGTTTTTCATGTCTGCGCACCCCACCCATGTCTCAAGAATGGTGAGACACCACTTTGGTGATGTGGCAGCCTACGTGGCACTGAGACATGGGTTTTTTGGTGTCTGCTCACCCTATAGCCTAATATTTTCTGTTTTTTCAAAATCGAGTGGGTTAATGAGAACCCATAAAAATGGGTTATACTCTAGCTATGCTATTTGTGGAATGTTGTCAAAAAGGCAAGATCAACAACCAACCTATAGTCGTAAATAAACATTAATGATGGAGAATGTTTTGGATGTGGTGTGGCAGAGATATTGTGGTGATGGTGGTTTGTGAAAGTGATGAGGTGGGTGGACTCCACATAAAATCTGAATTTTCGCTCAGACGTTCTGATTATATAGTATCCACATAGAATTTTTTTAGGTATATATGGTTTCGACCCCCTATTTTTTAAAAAAATTAGTTATAGATTTCTGACCCCCCGTCTGAATTCTCAAGCTTCGCCACTGATCTTCAGAATCATTCTTAGTTTTTAGCAATTTTATAAACATTCTACACTCTGTTGCAAAACAAGGCCGAGTTGACCGATTACTCCCCGAGTACTCGCTCCAAGGTAGGTCTCCGAGTATAGCCGAGTTGGCCGATTACTCCGATTAGTCCGAGTACTCGCTCCAGGGTTGATCGCCGAGTACAAGGCCAAATCGAGTTTTGCAACACTGATTCTACATGTGAAAAATAGTTCTACTTTTTTACAATAGAAGATAAACAAGAACGCCACAAAATAAATGATTAAATGATTACATCAGAATGAGGAAGGAATGTCACTCAAAAATAGTCAATTGTCTTGCTTTCAGTCTTTCACCACCGTGGAGTTTGTGTAGTTACAAATGTTGATAGTTGGTCCACAAAAAATAGTCCTTTCTAGCATTTAAACCAACCCTCTTGCCTCAAGATTATTTAGAAACCCCATATTTGGAATATCTTACCTTTAAATCAAACTAGCAATTACCATCTGTGTGTGTTGCGATGCAGATACATTTTAAACATCGAACGAATTAGTCCAAAGGTAATGTGATACGTTAAACATATAAAAAAAATGTGTTTTGACATCCGATTTAACTCAATAACATTGCAGTTGGAATAACATATAAAATAATTAAATTTATACTGTACAATCATAATGAATTATATGTGACCCGAGTTATATGTAGGAGATATACAAAAAAGCATAAAACGAGATCAAAATTCATATGAAAGAAGACTCAATTCAAATATAGAAAGTTTGCACAATTTACCTACAGTAATTTCTGGTTGCCATCTTTTGACAAAGTTGGGCAACTTTGTGATAGAGTCGGCTAGCTCTTTATATTTTATACAAAATTGAAGGACAAATAATGATGAAATTTGGTTAGGTATTGGACAAGTTTTGGGTAGCGTGGTATGCAGGAATGAAAGGCGGAATGGAATGGAGCATTACGATGGAATGAAAAAAAAAAGTGTTTTGTTGGTTAAGGTAATGAAATCATCCATTACCTCCTCCATTCCATTCCCTCTAAAAACCACAAAATTCATTCCATCCATCACCCCTGTTTTTTTTCCATTCCATTCCATCTGTCACCCTTCATCAACACCGACCACCACCCATCTCTACCATTATCACCTATCGCCGCCACCACTTGACGCCAGGACCGACCATCGCTATCGCCGACTACCATCAACCACCGCCGCCACTCTCCGCCACCGACCACTGCCACTCTCCGTCACCGACCACTGCCACCCCACCCACCGACTACCGCCATCACCGACCACCTCCACCACAGACCACCGCCACCCACCACCAAGCACTGACCGCTATCACCGACACTCTCCATCACCGACCACTACCACTACCACCATCGCCACCCACTACCAACCACCATCTCCACCACCGACCACCGCCAGCACCGACTACCACCACAAATACTTTCCGTCACTAACCACCACCACAACCGACCACCGCCCCCCACCACCAAGCATCGACCGCCGCCACCGACACTCTCTGTCACCGACCACCGCCACGCTCCGACCACTACCACCATCGCCGCCACCACTCACTGTCCCGCACTCCCTGTCGCCACCCACTGACCACTACCACCGTTACCGCTACTATAACCAACAAACGTCGCCACCCACCGACCACCACCACCCATCGTTGTCGCCGGCATTGACCACCACCATTACCGCTACCACCCATCAACCGCCACCATCAACCATCGTCGCCGTCACGCACTATCAACCGCCATCACTCTCCACCAGCGGTTTTATTCCTAAGTCTTTTCCTAACTACCAAACAATACATTCATTCCATTCTTACAAGGTAACCAAACAAGACCATGAAATGGTAATCATCCATTTCATTCCCTCGTCCATTCCATTACCTCATACCAAACATACTTTATTAGAAAATCTTATCTCATACCCAGTCTCATATGCATGTCGAGTTCCATTTCTTTTTACCCATCGCCTTTGTGGATATAGTTAAAACTAGCCATTAGGATATCCATTACCTAAAATATGAAAATTATCTTAACTCATTACAAAAATCTATTTCAAGTATCAAATATTTTCATACTAGTCTCATATTTCAAACAAATTTAACATACTATTTATTATATTGCTTAAGATAATAAAATATATTAATATATTCATTTTTAATGCATGTAATAGGGTCACCGTCTGTTATTATCTAAATACTACATACTATACCCATCCCAAACTTCCAAAGAACTGTAAAATTAATTATTTCATAAATTAAAAAATGTTTTGGATTTAGATTTTTAAGTCTTTCAGGGTTTTTTTTTTTTTGCGTAGAGCTGCAAATTAACCGAATGAACATGAACGAGGTCTTGTTCATGTTCGTTTGTTAAGAAAAATAATGTGCTTACAAATTGTTCATGAAGAATTGCCAAATGAGATTTTTTTTGTTTTTGTTCGTTCATTAAGGAAATAAACGTGTTCTTGTTCATTGTCTTTGTTCGTTAATTTTGAGTACTGGAAAAAACTGTACGCAAACAAACATAGATGGACATTCATATACTAAATCTCGAATAAAATTTTGAATCTTTCTTTACAAACATTATGTAGATCCGCCCAAAATATACTAACTCAATTATCCAAACACATCAAGAACGGAATTTAGATTCTTGTTGCAACAAATCCTAATTCCTATTTGAATGTTTAATTAATTCCAAATCCATTTTCTTCAATTTCCAATTCTTTTGCAAATTTCAATTTCATTTCCATTTCCATTTCACGAACTAAACACACCCTACGAGTATGATTCTGAAAGTTCTTTTGAACTTAACTATTTGCCTAGTATTAGAAGTTTGAGGATCTAAACTTAGATATTACTCCTGGTAAGATAAAGGATCACACCTTTTTCTTTAAACTCTACAAAAACTATAAATACATGTATTAACACAACATTATTTAATATAGTATAAGCAACAAAAATGCATTGCAGATAATAGTTCACAGATATCTCTACGAAATGACTTTGCCCATGAAAATGACACTCCATCCTTGTGAACATTCTTACGATACTTTTTATTTGCCTCAGTATCATCCCTTTCATTATTCAACCTAAAATACATTTCGTTTGTTTAGTGTACAATAGTAACCGTTCATAAACATAGAGATAAAAAAATAAAAACTCACTTTTCCATATTTATTTAGATGATTGAGAAGTGTAATAGAAGGACATATAATTAATATCCTTATAGAATCACAAACAAATAAAAAAAAATAAAACTCCTTCAGATGAAAAACAAAAGGATTGAAGATCAGAAACAAGAAAGACAAAACACATTCACACACAAAAACATACAATACATGTACGTGTTTCAAAACCCCAAAGAGCTGCATCCTAGACGAAGCTCTAGATCGATACCTTCGAATTCAATTGCTGAATCAGTCTTTCTTCTTTTTTTCTCAATACTAACCTTTTCATTGCTTTTACAGTTTGCTGACGTGGATGCATCCGTGTAGCTAGAATTGGACAAAGAAGAATTGAAGCTACGAGGAGCCACGGCTGCCGGAAAATCAATGACATCGTCAATACCGGGACAAGATGAAATGGATAGAAGAGTAGAAGGATTGCCTTTGATATTATTTAAAGATGAAGGGTCGAAAATGGCGTTAGGTCTTGGTAAAGAGTATAGAAGACATAGACCACCATTTGCAACAAGTTCTTGAGTTGGAATCAATAGAGTGGAAGAAGTAGCAGAAGACATGTTAGAGTTTACCAAATTAGGCTGAGGTTGGTGGAGACGAGCCCTATCGCGGCGATGGACGTTCATATGACCTCCAAGAGCTTGTGCTGATCGAAATTCTCGCTTACAAAATGTGCAAGTGTATGACCTTGGTGGCCATGTGGTTCCCATCACATTTCTTGTGTCTTCTGCAAAGGCTTTCACCTCCCATGAATCATCTTCCTCTTGAGAACTTGCTGCCAATGAATTAGGGTTCCACATCCACAAGACGGTGCGCGATGATGGTGGCCGGAGTTAGGGTTAGTTAGTTAGTTAATGATTGTAGATGGAAAATGCAAGATTCATTAGCTGCTTTGGTTATGGTAGAAACAAGCTTGATGTGGTGGAGAATGTTTGGTGATAAAAATGTTTAGGAAAAAAGGTTAAATAGGAAATTGATTTATATAAAAAGAAATTTGGAGATGAAACAAAATCCTATAAGTATCCAGCACATCAACAATGTTCAAGTGTTATTTTCATATTTTGTTTTGTTTTTTTTTTTTTTCATTTCCTACATTGTCTTTAACGCTCGTTCAGTTATTCTTTCCTACAAAGAGAAGAAAAGAAAATCAATTTTGGTAGCGTTAAAAACATAAATATTATAAAACTTGAAAAACTAATCTTGATAAATCAGTTAATGTAATTTTGAAAAAAAAAAAACATAGAACTCAAATATAGATATATTTGATGGTAAGTTTATCTTGAATATATTTAAAATTAATAAACATTGTTATGTGTATATATATATTTTAAGAAATAAATTATAATTTTTCATTATGAAGTAACTTTCGTATTTTGTTTTAATGAAATGTTATTTAAGTGTTTAAAAAAAAATTAGGCTAGACGTTTTCATGTCATTTATTCATTTACATTTAAGTTGTTTCATAGTATATATTTTGTTGCATTGTTATTTCGTGGTGATTCCGTTACAATATTAACACGATTGTCTCGTTGCATTAAGCTTTTTTTAGTAGTAATGTGTCTGTCTCCAAAAGTCTTACACATCTCCAATGTGCAGTCCAAATTCTGATAGTTATTTGTCAAGCATCTTCGGTTGTCACAAATCCGTCAGGTTAACGTAATCATCCAAACATCAAAATATATTTATTTTCAAACGCAAAAGCAATATATACAACAAATCGCTTGAACTATCCTTTTATTGTACTTGCATGTTTGTTCGTGTGTATCTATGTAATCGCCTAACATTTACTAGGTTCTTAAATATATCTTGCCTAATCCTTCCAAGAATTTTTCTTTGAACTCTGCGTATAACAAACGTAGTTTCATTCTTAGATGTAGACAGTTATCAACCAGAAAAGACTTGTAAATTCCTAACAAATACCTAGTTTTGTAATTTTCCTCTTGGTTAGACTGCCGGCACATAACATCCACCATTTTACATATCGAAACAATTCCGATTCGTAGACTAGGATGGAGTCAGCTGTCTCCCTTAGTGATTAGAAGATGATCTGTTGTCCCCCTAATCTTGGTTTTAATCTCAATCTATTAAAATTTCAATTTGATCGGATCCACACAAATAATAAATTTTCAAATATATAAAAGCCGGCCCCTTACACAAATAATAAATTTACACTTCAGTTTTTGCTCCCAATATTCAGATCAGGTTAAAATCTATTTAGATGGCATGCTATTCTAATTCACACTTTAAAAATTACATTGTTAATATCATCCTTACTCCTTAGTTACGGACTGGGGTGTCCTGTTCAGTTGTTTTGGCATTGTATCCTTTCTAGTGTTTCTCATTTTATCTGTAGTAATATGACTTTTGGTTAAAATGTAAATTTCTAGCATATGCTAAAACCTGGATGATGCAAAGCAAATAATGAATGTGGTCCTGATTCCTGAATGCAAATGCTGTAAACATATGCTACAACCATAGGAACCCTGTAGTAGTGTGTATATATTCACACACAGAAAGACACTTGGTTAGTTGCTTTTGCTAAAGGGCCATGTTATTTACACAACACAAGAGTTAGGTTTGCACAACTCTCTACGGGCCTATACGGCCCGTAGATGGTGTCAGTGCAATAAATGAAGCAACCCTCTACGGTCTGTATAGGCCTATACAGGCTGTAGAGGTTGTTGGTCATATTGCATTAAACCCTAAACCACATGTAATGGTCTCTACGGCCCGTAGTAGCATACGAGGTACGAGGAAAATCAATGAAGAGACTGACTTGTAGTGTGTCAGTCTGAAAAGCAACATATCTACGGCCTGTAAAGGCCTCTACAGGCCATAGAAAAGATGGTTATTGGGTGCATTTAAACCGTCTACGGCCCGTAGAGGTCCCCATATATTCCTCTTCCTTGACTTCATTTCTCAGACGACGAAAACAAAACCAAAACCCTAAAATCCGATCAATACCAAGCTACCACGATGTCTTCGGGGCACCTCAGTGATGTTTCAGGTGAATGTGGGCACTCATTTGACTTATCTTACGCCTCGGAAGGCATTTTCAGATCTGTGGTGGAACGTGGTGAGAAGGAGGTTAGATCCGTTGTTCACTGTGGTAACGGGAAGGCGTTGCCCAATTTGAACCAGCTGCCCGATTTAAACCAGGAGTACATAGAAGAACCGGAGTCATTTGACGTGCCGCCAAGTCATCCACGGTACACATACGGGACTTATCATTCGCACGAGGAGGGTGATGGCAGCTTCAAGGATTCGCACGAGGAGGGTGATGGCAGCTTCAAGGATTCGCACGAGGAGGGTGATGACAGCTTCAAGGATTCGCACGAGGAGGGTGATGGCAGCTTCAAGGATTCACACGAGGAAGGTGTTAAGGACTTCCATGGAGGTGGTAACGGTCGCGACGAACCTGACCCGGATGTTTCGTTTAAAACAAGTCAGGTGTGTTTATGTATTTACGCTTGTTTATAATTTAGACCCGTGTATATTTAGCAGTGTACATATTTAGACTCGTATATTTAGCCCCGTACATAATTTGTTTTAGAGTTTGAGAGATTTGAACTCGTATATATATATATATATATATATATATTGTTCAAATATAATTTTTAGTTGTTATTTTAATGTCAAAAACTTAAATTGTTAACATTAAAATAATATTTAGTTGTTATTTGAACTCGTATATGTTTTACTCGTATAAATTTTGACTAGATTCGTATATAAATTTTGTAGCTATTCGGGTACCTTAGAGACCTGACAGATTGGCTTTACGAAAAGGCAAAAAAATATCGGTTACATCACCGTATTCGGACGTACTGTTTTAGACGGCAGGGGGCCGGATAGGAGGATAAAGACGACATGGATACGATGTGACCGTAGTGGCGAACATCGTAGTATAGCCAAAGTTCTAAAGAAGGGTAGTAAAAAAATGTAATTGCCCATTTGAACTAATAGGGAGATACAGCTTCATTAGGTTGGCTGCTGACGTTAGGGCGGATATACGTGCGACTACGGCAGAGGCTGCCAAGTCGCGTCAGTGGCGTCAGCAGGCGGACGATGTGTTACGCTGGTTGGTTGCTTGCCAGCAGGAGATATATCGCCGCTTGGAGATGCAGCCTCGTGTCGCACCGCTTATACACCCTATCGCGCAGCAGTCCGAGACGTCCACGCAGCAGGTCGGGACGTCCACGCAGCAGGCCGGGACGTCCTCGCTGCAGCCCGGGACGTCCTCGCTGCAGCCGGGACGTACTCGTAGCAGCCACCACCCGATGATTCCCTGTTGTAATTGTTTATTTACATTTGTCTTTTTTTTGTAAACGTTCCTGACTACGTTTATTAGTATTATATTATCAGTTGTTTGTTTATATTTGCTTGTTTGTTTATATTATCACGTGTTTATTTGTATTTGTTTGTTTATATAAACGTTTGTGTTGACGCTTACACGCTTATCGAGACGACAACGGCAACAAAAAAACATGTTATAGAAATAACCAAAATTTTGTAATCAAAATTAACAAATATAATATTTAAAGAATTATAAAATCCTTGCACGTTTATCGAGACAAATAATAATGATAATAACAATAATAATAATAATAATAATAGAAAACAACATTTAAAAAAAATTACAATCAATGCATAAAATTTTTTTAGAAAAAAAAATAACATTTTATCGAAAACATCCATCCAACCCCATCCATCCCAACCAAACTAGAGCTGAAAATAATGAAAGATCATCTACGACCCGTATAGTTCCTTACGAGCCGTATAGCTGCTCACAATTATTGGATGTCAAGCCTGAACCTCGTACTTTTTGCCTATATACGGGTCGTAGTCTATCCTAAACGGGCCGTAGAGGTCTCTACAACCCGTATAAGGTTGTGCAAATAAAATTCAATATTATGTGAATCACCGGTGCCTTGCTAAAACACTACAAGAAATGTAGGTCTTTACCCACACATAGTATGTGTGGGAAAAAAGCTATAATGTGTTGGGTTTTACGTTTACCTACACATAAATTAAGTGTTATGATGTGTAGACTCAGGACTGTGGATATAGATCATTAACCACACATAAATTATGTGTAGGTATACAACAAGTTATATCTACACATACATATGTAGCTAAAAGAATGTTATATGTGTGGTTAAAAGTATTACAGCTTGTTAATATGGATTATGACGTGGCACATGACGTGGCACATGACATGGAACCTGATGTGGCCTATGATGTGGCACATGACGTGGCATATGACATGGCATATGACAAGGCATCTTACATGGCAACTGAATTGCACTAGGTTATGACACGTGTCATAAATATATATGTAGTTAAATGTAAAATTATGTGTAGGTAAACATTCACCAAAATATATATATATATAAATAATAATTTTCAAATATATATACATGCGACCAAATTATCATTGCTAATAAAAATATCACCATTCAAGAATCGAAACCAAATACTTAAACAAACAAAAGAAAAATTATCCATAAGTTAATAACGAGTAATATAAAATTACTAAAAAAACTTAAGTCATCGGTACTTTCATCACTCTCTAATGTATCCCCTTGAGATTGTGCTGATGTGCTTGAGGGAGGAGGCATAATATTATTATCAATCAAGCAGCCATCATAAGTAGGACGCTTTTATCTTTTAGTAGTACACATTGTGGTATCAGCTATAACTGGATCACGTCCCCACCCTTGCGGACGAATAGAGCTTCTTCAAGTACACTCTCAATAATCTTCTTATCGCTCATTGCTTGCACTGTATGTTGGTTTCTTAGCTTCATCATATCATCCTTTTAGCCAAAAAGAAGACAAATACTATAAATTACCAAATAATGAATATCTAACGGTAGAAATGAATACGTGAACTTACATATATTGTAGCCGCATCATTAGATATCCAACATTTTCCCTCATCTCAATGTGTAAGCCGCCAAGTCTCAAGTTGACCAGATGAAGATTCCAAATCCAAGCCATGCTCAATGTGATACCCTACTGTACTTTTTGATTCATTTCTGCTATCTAGTTTTCGTTTTGCATGTGCAATAACTTTCTTTTTTTGCAATTTCCTTCAAAGACATACAACCAAATTTCACATAAAAAAAGATAAAATTTGATAATAAATAATAAGATAATAACAAGAAGATCGATAAAACATTACCAAGTATTTTTTTTTTGTCACTCCACATATCACATAGATATTCCAAGTCTTATTTCTTAACATCAGAAGGAGGTATGGTCTTTGCCTTTATAGGATCAGCTTCTCCTCTAATTTCTTTGAAGTAAGCATGCAACTTAGCTCAGTGACCCCTCCATGCCTTTGACATATAGCTATCAATAACTTTACGTACATTGAATTCTCCACATCAATACAAAAAATGTCTTCAAGCAACAATCATAATAAACTAGTTAGCTTCTAGCGTAACAGCAAACTATCTTTTTCCCCATATTAAAAATCATACTAAATTATAAAAGAAACTTACAGTTAGCATGTGGCGTAACGAGGTCCTATCTGCATTTGGTACATGTCTCCACTCTTTATATTGTAAGCTACAATTGGTACGCAAAATATATCCACACTCGTGCATCAAAGACGACTCATTTTGGCATACTACTCGCATCATTTGAAAGTCAAACTCTAGTGGCAATTTATTCTTAGAAGTTTTCATTACCCGTCGAGCTCCTTTGGCACACGTAATGCCACGTGTTGTCCTTGTCACACACTCACACCTTCACCTATTTCTTCCTCGGTATCATGAGTTGTTAGTACTTTATGTATGCAATACACAATAGTAAGGTTAATTAAGTACTTACCCACATTTTTTTATGTACATTCTATGTTGAAGTTGAATATTATTACTTTCCAAATTATGAGATCGTGTTAAAACCTTTCAAAACCCTTAGATTAGTTACATAGAGTAACCAGATTCAAAGTTCATAGAGGATGGGTAAGATGCACTTATCTGGCCCTGCATTCTCATTCGTTGCGCACTGCTTAACTCATGCTATCAGGGTTATATACATCAATACATAATCCCTGATCAAAACTTGAGCCCATCAACTCATCAAAATAACATATTACAGATATTTGTAAATAACCATGTGTATGCATTAAGAATGTATCATATACTCATGTAAACATAGCATAGCACTACTTTACTACTTTATTATCATCCTTAAAATTTATATGGTTGTGTAGCATCAAGTATTTTAAAGGAGGTGGTCCTTCACCAAAAAACTATACTGCCCAAAGACCACCCCACCCCTTGTTAAAGTAACCAAAGATTACTTTCTATGTAAGATACAGGTTATTCACGGGACTCTTGGTTACGTCTTTATATATATAGTTCTTCATTAATAGAAGATTAAACACTTTTCCATCAATTGCCAATTCGTAAATTCCTCATAGTACTCGCAAACTATTGGAATGCAATTCAAACAATAAAATTTTCCATAATACACAAGTTCATTCTCAATTACTACTAACATTTAATCTATATATTTACCATTTCTAACTAAGTTGCGATGCATTAGCTTCTTAATTCAAGTTCTTTGAACTTAGTTCGTCTAAGTAATTACTCACATTAGGTAGATCACTACATAAGATATTAGTAATCAACAAAAATATATGCTAGATTAACTTACCTTTGCCTTGACAAAAATTAAACCTTGATTTTCCTCACCAATCCATCCATTAAATCCAAACATGCTCATCAGCTTTGCCACAAAGTTCAATTCCCAACATAATACATATACATTTACATAAAGTTTTACAGTTTAAATTAAATTTTTATTTAAAGCATTTTGTAGAGCATTTGTTGTGCATAATTATCCATTAAGTATGTAAGTCACATTCATTCCATAAAAACTCTTCCTTATTATTTTACTTACTATAGGATGAAATAATTATATGTTAATTCATATAACAGAATCAATATATTCGTAAACCCCAACTTCACAGTTAGAACAATTCATTCAGTTTGTTAGGAAAATAAGATGATGAAATTAGGGATTTTACCATGAACTCATAAATCGAAGCAGTTAATGCACTTTCAGAAACAAATCTGACGAATCCAACTAATTGTACGCTAATTAGTATCGACGTAATCATTCGCCGGTACCAATCAAACGAGAAATCGACTCCGATGGTGAAGACAAAAAAAACGACAGGGAGGGAGGTTTGTCTGCAATGTGATGTTAGTAGAGGGGGATTGATAAAATTTTAGAATCGCAGTTGCCATAACTACAGAAGGAACGAAATTGATTTTGGGGGGAATGTTAAAAGTTTTTGAAAAAATTTCAAATGAAATTTAGAAGATATTTTTTGTTAAAAGGTTTTTAGAAGGGAAAATAGAAAATTCTAGAAACAATTCTTGAAAACTTTAATTAGGGGTGTAGATGAGTCAAGCTACTTGTGATATACTCGAGCTCAACTCGAATAACAACTTGAAACAAGCTAAGTTTAAGCTTGAGCTCCAAACATAAAAAAGGTTTGTTTAGTAAATGAACCCGAGTTACACTTATCGAGCTCGAGCTAGCTCATAAGCCTTAACGAGCCAATTATTTATATAGTACTTAATTAATATATTAAATATATATATATATAGGGGAAAGTTAATTTGAGAACACCTATATTTCGTGCGAACCCGCGAGAACGCCATCTAAAACCATTCAAATCAAAAATTTCTTTTTACACTTATCTTTAATACTAAAATACAATCCCAAAAACATAATTTACGCGTAAAAATTTAAACGTATACGGAAATAAATCGTTTTTACACATGTGTAAATTTACTGTTTATACATGTGTAAACTGTTTCATTTACACATGTGTAAAAAGTTAATTTGAAAGTGTTTTTGCAAGAAAAGATGAATTATTTGGAAAGTAAATTCATTTTTTAATGTTGTATTTTGATTATAATTAGGTTTGTATTGAAAAAAAATGATTTTGATTGGTTTTCTCATTTGTTCTCATGGTTCTCGCGATATTTAGCGTTCTCAAGATAACCCTCCCCTATATATATATATATATATATATATATATATATATATATTTAAATAATAACATTTTTCTTTTTATAAATTTATAAAAAAATAACTAAATTCTATATACACATACAATAAGTATGATGAACGTAAATCTATTATTAAATGATAAACCATCCGAGTTCGAGCTTAATTGACCATCATTGGGCCCAATTGACCATTATCGGGTCTAATTGACCATCATTGGGTCTAAGTGACAATGATTGAATCGACCTGGCCATCATTGGGCCTAACTGACCATCATTGGATATAACAGATAATCATTGGACTTAAATAACCATCATTGGTGTAATTAACCATCGTCGGATCTAATTGACCATCATTGGTTCTAATTGACTATCACTGGTTCTAATTGACGATCAATGGATCTAATTGATGATCATTGGATCAATTTGATGATTATTGGTTCTAATTGACCATTATTAGTCCTAATTGACCATCATCGAGTCTAAATGACCATCGCCGGGTCTAAGTGACCATCATTAGATCTAAGTGATAATGATTGGATCTACCTAACCATCATTGGGCCCAAACGACCATCATTGGATCTAACTTGCCGTCACTGTAACTAATCATCATTGAGCCTAACTGACCATCATCGGATCTAATTAATGATCATTGGTTCTAATTGACCATCAACGGGCCTAATTGACCATCATCGGGTCTAAGTGACCATCATTAGGTCCAACTGTCTAAGTGACAATGATTGGGCCTAAATGACCATCATCGGATCTAATTGGCCATCATTGGGTGTAACTAACTATCATTGGTCTAACTGACCCTCATTGGGCCTAACTGACCATCATTGGTGTAATTAACCATCATTGGATCTAATTGACCATCATTTGATCTAATTGACGATCATTTGTTCTGTTTGACCATCAACGGGCCTAATTGACCATCATCAGATCTAAATGACCCTCATTGGCTCCAAGTGACAATGATTGGATCTAACTAAGCATCTTTGGGCCTAACTGACCATCAGTGTATCCAATTGACCATCATTGTGTGTAATTAACCATCATTGGATCTAAATGACGATCATTCGCTCTAATTGACCATCATTAGGTCTAATTATCTATTATTAGGTAAAATTGACTGTCATTGAATCTAATTGACCATTATTAAATTTAGTTGTAAATAGTATAATTTTGTTATAAATAATAAAATGTTTAAGAAAGTTAACAATTACTGGTGGAATTCCTGTAAGTTTTAAATCATAACCCACACATCACACATTGGTTCAATACATATATCAAAAAACATGTTTCGAGAGATGATGGGATTTATAATTCAAAGTGAGGCCCCACTACCAGCTCAAACATTCTCTGGCCCAATACATATAGTTTATCAACAATGTTTTAACCTATGTTATATAGAAGTTATGCATTGTCACCGAGCCACTCCACGGACCTTGCTAACTAGATCTGAGATAGATCACTGGTGGAATTAAATAATGAGACATTATGTCTCAGTTGATGTGTTTAAAGCCCAAAATTAATTTAACGGAGCAGCTTATTATTTCGAGGACCCTAAAATCGTTGGAGAAGAATAATATATACGATTGGCTAGGAATAATAATAAGAATTGAGGACAAAGACGACTTTTAAAGGTCGTGGAACAATAATAGAAGGTTATGATCAAAAGTGGAATTATTGGTGTAAGTACGGATTAGTTCTAATTCAATGTTGTAATTATTTATTTATTCAAACATCATATGATCAAGTGTTCTATTACAATACCACATAACGGGACACCAACAACTAAATGTCTTATAAATTATTTTATTAGGATCTACATTTTAAGTGCTTTATTAGTTTATATGATAATAGGACCCCAAAGAATCATCCATCCTATTAAATAGTTTTTAAGGACACCGGTTTAGTAGTGTATATTACAAAAGGACCCCAAAAATTCATTCGTCCTATTAGATAGTTTTTAGGACCCTATTTTACAAACGTCCACACAAAATGTTCTTAAAGGCCATTTTTGTTGTAGTGATCCATTATCAACGCATATTGTACATTTTTTAATATTTATTGATAATTATGTTGCCACATCATCAAAAAAAATTAAATAAAGATTTATTTATATTTTACATTTCTAGATATGTGTAGGCATTTATTTTGCAGCGTCATTCTCAACTAAAAAAAGTTATCTACTTAATATCTACTCATATTGTACATTTTTCTTGAACTTTGAGTGGTTATCGAAAATTATGAAAATTGAACTTTGAATTATAAATAAAGACTGACCAGAGACGACGGACTAAACCTTCGCCGGAGTTTACACGAAGGACGTCGGAAGAATTGCTCAGTGGTTTATCTCTTAGAGCTGAAGACCAAAACTGGGACAAATATGATGAATCTCTCATCTTTATATTTTTATTTTTATTTTTATTTTTACAGAAGGTTTTTGGTTTTGTGGTCACCGGAAAGATGTCGGAATTGTTCGTCGGAGAAGAGATGGTTTGATTGATACGGTGCAACCGATGATGAAGGTGTTGTTATGTTCGGTCTTGGAGTTAATTATAGTGGTGGTCACCGATATTGTTTCATTATCAAAAGATTGTGGTCACCGAAAGATGTCGGAATTGTTTCATTATCAAAAGATTGTTGCTATTTTGGGTTTTGAAGTTCATATATTAGTTTATCTACTTATCTATTTAAAACTATTATGTGTAGGTAAACATAATCATTTACCTACACATATTTTACCTTTTTTTATATGTGTAAATAATTTACCTACACATAATAAAATCTTACCACTTGTGTAGGTGTTTAATACTTAATTGATGGTGCGAAAGTTTTCCCACCAACTTCAATGTGTAGCTAAAACGTATTACCTACACATATTAAATGTTTGTCAAAATGAAAGTATATTATCAACAATTACCCACACATATAATATCATGTGTAGGTATTTACCCACACATTTACATGTGTAGGTAAATTATGTGTGGGTATATAGCCCAATTTCTTGTAGTGAAAGTCGGACATCTTTGGAACTTATTGTATATTACATCAGGTAGCTGATTGACTTGAAATCACAAATCCAAACCTTTGGAAACACGTTACGTATTCCAGTATCAGTTTTGATTTTGAAAAGTTACATTTGTATGATAAATTAAGAAAATAATCTAAAGTCTAAAACTCATCATCATCATACTCATACTTAGTTAATCCCATCAATAGCAAAGCTATGTTATGGTCTGAGCCTTGATGAGGGTAAGATTTAGACAGTCTTACCTATACCCCGTGGGCATAGAGAGACTGCTTCAAGTAAGACTCATGGCTCGATAGTGGTTTTGCATCAAGCCTTGGACATAAGACAAATAACACTTAACAATTGGAACAAGTCCAATTGGTGCATGTACCCTCTTATATATCTTTTAGCTATCGATGTCACCACATGATGCATAATTAACCGTCCGTCATTTTTAACGTTATTTTAACGAAATTAGTAAACAACATTAAACTAAAGTCTAAAGCAGAGAATTATAAATGTTGATGGTATTTGTCGAACCTCTTAAAAACGTCAGCCGTTGTGCTACCACTCCTATGATTTTTTGGTAAGCCCCTTCTCCCATTCTTGTTGGCCTTGGCTTGGCACCGGCTGAAAGTCAATGAGATGATTCCGAAGGCTTTCTCCTTCTACTCAAAGGCTCGCTATTCGAATGTCTAATAGAAATGTACGAAAGGTGGTCTTGCCCTTTCCATTACAACTAGTAGCTAGTAGCTCCGTCATTGATCTCTCCTCTTCCCGGCCGGTTGTGACCCGTATGTCCAGCCAACGACTATCGATTCCTAACGAAGGTCGATGGGTACCACCGGTCCGACCAAAGAGAAACCATCAACTGCAAAACATGAAACTCAAAAACTGCAACTCACAATTGCATAAGTGATCATAGAAACTGCAGCCAACGGGATTAGGCGTAGGGATACGGGTTAGGGAGTCTTTCCTTCATGTCCTGGGACTGAGCTAAAACGAAACCGACAACTGCAGACAATACGGCTATAGTAAAACACGACAAATTTAAAACAAATGACTTGCATAGACTGTTATTTATAAAAATCAAAATATAGTCAAATCATGAAACCAATCCTACTCTTATATGAACTCAAACAAACCAAACTAACTAATATGTATTAACAAACCAACAAGTACTACTTGAATTCAAATTTAAAACAATTCAAAACTAAATGGATATTTTTTCCTTTATCTTATCTTCGTGGGTCCGTAAATCGGATCGGATCTACGAATCCACTATGTGTAACTATATATGGATAAGTGCGGAATCTAAATCAACACATATTCTTCTTTGACCTTGCATGCACATCCCATTCAGATAGACTTTTGAAATCGTGCAGCCATTTGAAGTACTGGATGCCATCAACCCATTTCACAGCATAGCATCTCAAATCAACAAAAATAATCAAGATACGCCCAGCTTATAATCTCACCAACCGGAACTTTCTTCGACTTTGCTTTATAATAGCACTTTTGAACAACTGACTTTGTTGGTGGCTTGCAGCTTTCTCTAAACTTTCTCAAAATCTTTCTCTTTTCAATTTCCTCAACTCTGACATCTGTTCATTCTTCTCATCTCCTTTAACCATATTCTCATGTTCTTCGTTCTTAAATATTTAGTGAAATATTTAAATAATAAAATATGATTTTATTAAAATTAAAAATTGTGCACTGATTCCAAACAAAGGAGAAAATTATACCCTCATGTTTCTTACACATGATCTTATTTAACGACAAAATTTAATTGTGTTAGGCAAAAGAATAAACCGTGTAACATTTGGAAACATTAAGTACAAAAGCCATCAATTTTAAAGGCAAATAAGAGTCTTTGAAACTTTGTATAAACATAAAGGACAACTTATATACTTTACTCTAAAAAAATGGGTCAAATGGGAATAATTTAATCAAAATCCAGTATAACCTCCCGAACTTCCTGTCCGACCGTTAGTTTTTCCGCTCCAACACCCTACTCGGACCGGCTAAGGCCCCGGTTCTCAGATCAACCGGCCAATCCATGTAACAGTACTGATTTCTGAAAAGATTAACATGGACCTTTGTATGACACCCTAGGCAAATCCCACATCGGCCGTGACCAGGAGAGATCCTTGGTTCATAAGTAATCCAAAGTCTCTTAAATCACCAACGCGTTTTGGGCTTAATGTTAGTGGATGAGAGGAGAACTCCACAGTTAAGCGTGCTAAGGTGGGAGTAGTATCAGGATGGGTGACCTCCTGGGAAGTCTCCACCGAGGCAACCAAAAACAAAGCCGTGAGTTCCTGGATGGGCAACCCATCGGGGCAAAGCGGACAATATTGGTGGTGAGAGAGGCCGGATGTTACAAATGGTATCAGAGCCACTCTTGTGCCGTTCGGGATGGTGGGGCAAACCTCATCGAGGACGATGAGTCCCTAAGGGGGGGTGATTGTAACAGTACTGATTTCTGAAAAGATTAACATGGACCTTTGTATGACACCCTAGGCAAATCCCACATCG
The DNA here is from genome assembly GCA_030844895.1 of Ambrosia x helenae. Classification (NCBI taxonomy): domain Eukaryota; kingdom Viridiplantae; phylum Streptophyta; class Magnoliopsida; order Asterales; family Asteraceae; genus Ambrosia; species Ambrosia x helenae. Next base: position 49,952 of record JAUTDX010000371.1, read on the forward strand.
GCCGTGACCAGGAGAGATCCTTGGTTCATAAGTAATCCAAAGTCTCTTAAATCACCAACGCGTTTTGGGCTTAATGTTAGTGGATGAGAGGAGAACTTCACAGTTAAGCGTGCTAAGGTGGGAGTAGTATCAGGATGGGTGACCTCCTGGGAAGTCTCCACCGAGGCAACCAAAAACAAAGCCGTGAGTTCCTGGATGGGCAACCCATCGGGGGCAAAGCGGACAATATTGGTGGTGAGAGAGGCCGGATGGTACAAATGGTATCAGAGCCACTCTTGTGCCGTTCGGGATGGTGGGGCAAACCTCATCGAGGACGATGAGTCCCTAAGAGGGGGTGATTGTAACAGTACTGATTTCTGAAAAGATTAACATGGACCTTTGTATGACACCCTAGGCAAATCCCACATCGGCCGTGGCCAGGAGAGATTCTTGGTTCATAAGTAATCCAAAGCCTCTTAAATCACCAACGCGTTTTGGGCTTAATGCTAGTGGATGAGAGGAGAGCTCCACAGTTAAGCGTGCTCAGGTGGGAGTAGTATCAGGATGGGTGACCTCCTGGGAAGTCTCCACTGGGGCGACCAAAAACAAATCCGTGAGCTCTGGATGGGCAACCCATCGGGGCAAAGCGGACAATATTGATGGTGAGAGGGGCCGGATGTTACAATCCAGGTTTCAAAACATTGTTTCTCTCATTTTTTTTCCTTTGCAAACCAGGAAATAGAGTATAAAGACGTGTAGAGCTTTTTTTTAAGTTTCATACTTGATATATATTTTCAGTTTCGTCCCCATGATGCTTATTTTTTTAGTGGGTTAGCTTTGGGCCATATATTTTCACTTTTGTGGATAAAGATCGGCCCTAGTTATTCATGGGCCTTAAAAGTTGTACGTACTATTGTTATAAGAAACACATTAAATAGTAATAACAGAATACTGGCCCATTGAAATACATCTTAATTGAAATCAAGCTTGTTGAGTTGTTTCTATTTTCTCCTCTACAAACGCCACACGAAAAGCTTGTTTAACCAAATACTAGATTCTTGTCTCTCTATATAAACCAGATAAGACGAGAAACTGCCTTAAATAGGGACTTAACCTTGATATCCGAATAGTGATGTTACAAGTAAGGTTTAAGAGATCTTAGGTAAAAATTTGTTGTTAAAAAAATAGCTGAATAATGATGTAACTAAGAGTGTAAATTTGTGTATGTAAAAATAGCTGAATAAAAATATAACCCTTTTTCTATACACATCAGATTTTACCCATGACCTAATGGTATGGTGTCCCTCTCACAAATGTGAGGTGGTGGTTTAAAACTTTAAATCCCTGCAAGTGCAAGGTTTAAGAGATCTTAGAAAAAATTTTGTTAAAAAAATAAACTGCTGATATTATGTCCCCATGATAATCTAAAAGAGAATAAATCTATTGTATATGATAATGACCGATATATAAATGATAATAATGAAAATACCTTTTGGTCAAACAAAAAGTGGGTAAGATGAATTTAAAGGCCATCTCTTTTGACATAACTTTGTGCAATTGGCCTTGAACCAAAAGTAGTGCAATTTTAGTACCTTAGGAATTCAAGCTAATGGTAATGGAAATCAAGATTTGATTAGATATTGAAGTTGGTCGATATTTTCCACTCATGTGTATAAAATTAGGGAAATATGTATAATCATATATAATTTAAATCAGCATTAGAATTACCTATGATGATGAGACTAATTGGCAGTGTGTGTGTGTGTGAGAGAGAGAGAGAGAGAGGGAGAGAGAACAAAGTTGATAATAAGACAATATTAGTCATAATCAAGGCACATGGGCCTCTCATTAGCATAATATTGTTAGATTAGACCCCATCAATATTCTTTGCTTTTGCTTTTGATTAGTGTCCAAATCCTATTTACTTTAGTGGTTTTATGTTCCTAACCTAGATTTAAGTTTGATCAGGTGTTATTGTTTCTATTTTAATACCAATCCTAATTTTACCTCAAAATACCACTTAATCAACCTCCATTTAAGAGAAAAATTCACACCATATTTGTAAGGGGACAATCATCAATGCCACTAGACCACTCTATCCGTTAACTATTTCAACTTAATTATTTGATTTCCGTTGATGTTAACAAAACTGATCATAAAAGTTTAGTTGTCCAACTGATTTCGTTTATTGTATAGCTAAAACATGATTAAGTTCAAATCATATGAACAAATAGAAATACAATAAACGAGTAGTTATATAAAATAATTTTAAATTTGTTAAATTTGCTTTAAAAAACGAAAAATTAGCATGTATAATACATGCAATTGTTTATAAGTTCATTCTATTTAACGGTTCAATATAATTGACTGTTAAATTTTGTTTTAGAATTAATTCGGTATAAACAAATAAACAAATTAGAATGCGATGTTATCCGCAGTTGACATAATAAATTAACTTCCATAGACTTTTGTACTATAGTATTATATTATTTTTTTATTTATAGATAAGATCGAGCAATATAGAGATATTATATACTTTCGCCACTTTCGCTATGATAAAAGGAATTAATTAATAGGAATAGTAATGTACATGTTTACTAATTTGTGGATGGGGAATAACCATAAGTTTTGTTAAATCATATAAGATGCTCATATGATTAAATGATTACTATAAAAGGATTCATCCTAGGTTGTACCTTTTATAAGAAGAAATATCTATCAACAAAAATATAAAATACTGATTGTTAATTAATATTAATAATATTAATTAAGAACACTATCACTTAATCTACAAGCAGCATCCAAGTTAGAAGTAATATTTTATACTTTTACTTTTCATAGAAAAAATATCTGGGGAGTAATTAAATATATAGATAAACGACTATACGGTGATAGATGTTCATGCTCTTTACTAGTAAAATATAGATAGTTAGATTCTTAAAATTTTCATTTATTGATATACAGATTAAAAAACATGTTGTCATTCCACTTTATTTTTTTAGTGAAAAGGCCAACATTTCTGGAATTATATATAGTTGTATGTTTTTGGTTTTCATAACAAACTAATCCAGATCAATTTAGCAGAAATATTAAACTACTAATTTCAAGATTTCAGTTTTAGTATTATACTAATAAGAACATTCATTTCAAACACACATACACATCTGCGTGTGTCTATATATATATGAACCCACACACACGAGACATACACTGATTATGTATCAATTTAAAATTAGACATGTTCAAGAAAATTTATGGATAGATAATTGAGTGTGGTCATCATGGCTCATTTCTTATTCTAATATACAGTTTCGATATTTTATTGCGTTAGTCTATAAAACTTGTTTAATGTTTCAAACACTAAGTGTCATGTTTACCTAAATTTATGTTTATAGTTTATAGTTTTTACTTTTTAATCTCTAAACCTCGTGTGACGTATTTATTTTTTATACATGGTTTTAATAAACTGCGTATTAATTACGATATTTTCTGTATGAAGGTATAAAGATCATATGATTATTCGTTTAGAAAAGGTATTTCTAGAAGGAGAACCCATGTAGTCATTAATTTATAAATATGTACACATATGGTGGCTATGGTATAATTAGCGGGATGCCTGCATGCGCGATACAACGGGAAACACAACACTTAGGTTGATGATTTAGGGGTTCATAGGATAATTCGGTTTGAACTTGAGCTATAACTCTACGCTTTGATGCGGACGTGCCTCTTTTAAAATGAATATTTTAGTTCATAGTAACACAAAGTCAAATTGTATCAAAGGAATAACGTTGAACTATTTAGTTGACCAATACAACAATCTACCACAAATTGTGCCATATTTTCATTGTACGTCTATAGCTACAAAAGAGAAAAGAGAAAGATCTTGTTTTTTACAAAGTATGTCATATCTATTTTTAGGCAAAATGGAATTTATTAATCCCACCTTTTTGCAGTTGGCCGACAATAATCCCACCTGAGTTTATTCTTCTCACCAGTCCCACCTTTCAAACATTTTACTCTCACTGCACCCCCCCCCCCCCGTTAACTCACACTAACATCGTTAGCTGAAACTCACAGTTCTAGGCGATTATTCACCGGATTTGAAAGAGGAATCGAGACGAATATATTGGTATGTTTAATTACAGAAATAAGCATGGTTCGTCGGTTATAGGTTGATGTTCTCCTCGGATGGGATGACCGGAACCGACGATTAAACCATCAAACCGTGCTTATTTCTGCAATTGAACATACCAATATCTTCGTCTTGATTCATTTTTCAAGTCCGGTGAATAATCGCCTAGAATTGTGGATTTCGGCTAACGGCGTTAGTGTGAGTTAACGGAAGGTGCAGTGAGAGTAAAATGTCTGAAAGGTGGGACTGGTGGGAAGAATAAACTCAGGTGGATTATTATCGGCCAACTGCAAAAAGGTGGGATTAATAAATTCCATTTTGCCCTACTTTTATTTTATTTCAAAAGCACCTGATGAATATAGAGAAAAAACACCTGATGAATATCTTATTAAGAAAGACAAATGATTATTGAAGAGAGACCAAGACTTAGAATTTCAAAAGCACCTAATGAATATAGGGAATAAAACATTCATTCATCAATTTAAAATTACCTTGTAATAGTGTAGTTGACTAAGAACTAAACCCTAAAGTATAATCAGCTCATAATCGTCTGAATAAAACCAACATTTAAAACCTTAATCAAACCACTAAATCCAACAATCAAAATAAGTTCAAGCAACATAAATAAAAGAATTATTTTCAAAACTCACCTAAAATGGAGATGCAAGAATTAAACTTATAACCTGATCGGCACCTTTCCAGTTCTAACTTGCACAACAACATATGAAGGAATTGATGTTGAGTGAAATGGTGAATTTAGTTTACTAATATAGTAATGAACTAATGATAGGAGCTTTAATGTCAATCAATTGGATTTATGGCATATTGATTGAAATAAGACCTTTGTGTGCTTTGGCTTTATCGGTTAAGTGTTAAGCATCTTCAAATAAAGTTGATAATTGGATCAATTTAATAATACTTAGGTAAAAATACTATTTTGTCCCTTAATAACTTCATTAGGGTATTGTATCATATGCATTATATGTTGTAATTACTTAAGTTTTATTAGAATCCTTCTCTTATATTTTATAATATAGTATAGATAGTCTTCTGGTAGAGGATACTCAAAGTATATCCACCCTCTCCCATTTGTTACTAGTCATGATATTTAAAACACCATTCTTGTGATTTGCATGTGGGTTTATTAGGAGTTTTGACTAATTTTAATTAATAGTGTGCTAAATTCTTGATTATAAATTTAATTTCATTTTGGCTGATTGTGTTTTTTTAAATGTTTGAATTTGAGTTTATATAAATCCCATGCTTGCTCTGTGATCTCTTTTTTCATCTTGTATGTATCCAACTGGTTGATGTATTTTCCATGTGTACGTATGTTCATCTAATGGGTGCTTGCTCATGTGTATAAAATTTGTGTGAGTTCATCGTGTGCCTTTAGCGGCGACATGTGATAGCAATAGCGACGACATAAGTAACCGCTATTGCTCGGATTCCTTGTAATGAAAGATGAGTTGTTTATAAAAACTACACATTGTATTAAAAGTTGTATAACTTATTTAAGCGAGTTAAGAATTGTTTGGCTTTTTACAAAATAAAAAAAAAATTAAGAATTAGAAAACATTACAAGATTTTTATATTATTTTCTCAAGTTATATGTATTAGTATATATATTTTTTTTCATGAAACATGAAATAACTCCATGACTTCATGTAGGGATGAGCATATTGCCTCAAATACCGAACCGATATCGATCCCGTATCAAAACGTTACCGTACCGAGGGTGTTCGGTATCGGTACCTAAATTTAGAGGTTTTTGGTTTCGTTATTAACCGGTATCGTTACGGGGTCATTATGATATTGGTATTGGGTTTTGAGAATTTTCGGTATCGGTATTATCGGGATTGGTATCGGTACCTGGTATCGGTACCGTACCAATCCCGTCCCGAGCTCATCGCTAACACCATGTACCTGTCATATAAAAAAAAACCAGATTATTAAATGCCCATGATAGCACATAACTTAGAACTTTTAATTATCATATTTAAACCAAAGTTCTTAATAGATTTGGTGTGATAGTAAGGAGTTTTTCTCAATTTAAAAGATGAATGGTTTAAATCCTGCAAGGTGCATGTATAAGAGTTTTAGTAGTAGGCTATTTAATGTGCCGTTAAAAAAAATAAACCAAAGAAAGGTCAAGTCCTTTAACATGTGTAAAAGTATAGACTTATAAGATAACTATACAAAAACTGTAAGCGTAGATATTTAATATATTGTTTTTATTAACACAGTTATTATTAATAATAATAATCAAACAAATTTCTTCATCAGTCACCATCGTTAGCATTCAATAATAAAGTATGAATCCACTTTTGGGTAAATTTCTGATGCATTCATATACAGTCATGGTACTGGATGTTCAAAAGATGACAATAACATATCGTTTAAAATAATCAGAAGTAGTTAAATGTTAATACGAAGACTGAAATTAGTAGTTAAAAAATTAATATTTAAATAAAGAAAGCGTGTGGGGTCACGGACTTAAGCAAAGATTAGTGATAATTAATAACCGATATAAGGTCCGAAGACAAAAGTTTATTATATAGAAATATATGTGTTGTCATCGAGATTACCAATAAGATATTCTTAATTATTTTAATGTAGAAAATGACAACGGAACAAGAAACAGGGTAATAGTGGGAACACACATAATTACATAGATCACGAGGTGAAGGAGCGTGAGAGCATTTATAAGGGAGTTCGGGGTTGTCAGTGATGGTCGTGACCATCACGAACACCGCCCTATAACATGTATCACGGCCGTGAAGATCGGAACCGTGACACACATCACGACCTGGTGAATGTGTTTGGCTTAAAAAAAGTTTTTTTTTTCTAAAAATACTATATATAAATAAAAACATTACATAATTAAACCTATTAAATTAAATAAAAACATTACATAATTAAACCTATTAAAAAATTTACATAAAAACATTACATAATCCTAAATTACTTATTAAATTAAAACATTACGTAATCCTAAATTACTTATTAAAACATTAGATAATTAAACCTAAATTTCTTCTACGGATAATAGTTCTCTCAATCCTCCGGTGTATACTCCGGCGACGACACAGAATGATCGCTATCACGACAGTACGACCTAGCATTCGAGCGGATGCAGCCATAGTCAGGACTTGGCATATAGTATAATTCATCATCCATACTCATATATTCCCCAACAATACCTGCTTCATAACCTTCTTCATTTGGTTTTGGAGCAGGAGGGTTTGGGGTGGGGTTGGGTTGGGGTTGGGGTTGGTTGGGTCTCCACCAGCTGTAGCTACCCCAATCCCGTGATAGTCATAGTATAGTCAACTGCCCAGATGTATTCTTCATCTGTGAGAGGAGCATCTGGAGTTTGGGGAGTGTAACCTGGTAGAGGAGGAATGAGGGTTGCTCGACGAGATGACAGTGGTTGAGGTTAGAGTGGAGGAGTGTACACTGTGGGAGGAGGAGTGTATACTGTAGGAGGGGGAGATGACAGTGGTTGAGGTTATTGGGGAGGAGGAGAGGACAGTGGCTGTGAACGTCGGCGGCGGCGAGAGCATCGCCTGAGGTTTGAAGGACCGGCTGAATCGTTTTGATAACCACCACCCATATCTTTTTGTGTGTAGATTGAATTGTGAGATCAAATTGTGACTGACTATGAGTGTTCTGTCTTGTATTTATAAGCTTAGAAAAGTAGCCGTTTGAAAAGTAGACGTTTGAATAATAATTTTTTTTTATTAAATATTTAAATAATTTTTTTAATATTTAAATAATTTTTTTAATATTTAAGTAATTTTTTTAAATATTTAAATAATGTTTTCAGTAAATATTTAAATGTTTTTTTATTTATTAAATTTATTAAATAGATTTATTTTCCAATTATACTTTATAAAATGTAATGTTTTTAGTTTATTTTAAAAAATGTTTAGTGATGGAATGTGAACACCGCCACATAGGTTTAGTGATGAAATGTGATGGAATGAGGTGTCACCCTAAGAACATAAACAAAAATTAAAATATTATTATTACGAGAACTTAGAGGGTATGAATATGTGTGTTGGAATAACTATCCACTCTAAGCCAATAGGGTGATGGGGCTTTATGGAGGGGTGCGATGGTCACCCATAGCGTCGGGAACACCGCCCTCACCGAAGTGTTGACCATTGGAAGTGTTAACCGTTGGGAACAGTCGAAAACTTAAAAAAATCATTTATAAATACTACTTTTTATTCTCACATTTTAACAACAATAAACACATACCATTCAAAACACATACCATTCCAAAATCAACAGTAAAATCATCTAATCCTACACCATTCTATAAACACCTACCATTCAAAACATGGATCCATTCAACCGTGGTTTCGTTCCTCAATCATCCGACGAGCCTAACTAACCTATTGCTTCGGGTTCGGTTCAAAACAAAGCCGGTTTTATGAACCTGTTAAACCAACCCATGGGATGGGACCCGAACGAATATAACTTCAACATGGGAGGTTTAGGGTCATCTCAAGTTTTTGGGTCTTCTCAAATGTTCGGGTCATCACAAACTTGGCAAACTGAGCCAAACTTTGTTCCGGAGACACAGCCTATCAACGAGGAGCCAGAGCCCGAGCGACGAAGCGGACGACAAAGACGATCCCACAAAAAGAAAGAAACCGAAACCCGCATGGATAAAAAAAACGTACAAGTGTGGGACAAGGAAGAGGAGTATGCGTTAGACCGAGCCTGGATTGACGTTTCGGAGGATCCCATATTTTGTAAGATATATATTTTTTGTTATGTTATATTAATTTATACATAGTATTTTTTTAAACGCGCACTTATATATTTTTTGGTTTGGTTTTTTTAGCGAACTACAAAAATAAAGGTGAGTTTTGGAGATGAATCCGGACAATACTTTTTGGTCTAGTTACCAGGGAAGAAAATTATCGGGCCCCGGATTCAATATCGGGCAATTGGAGCGATATTAATAGTAAATGCACAAACTTTCAAGTCATTTATCAACGCACAAAATACGGTTGGAAAAGCGGCAATGGCGACGCTATGATCTTGGAGGCAGCTTTGGACGAATATAACGCCACACATGGAAATTTTCAATACTTGAAGGTCTGGAGGCTCCTACGATATAGTTCCAACTGGTCCAACGTCCACCCGACGGTTGGAAGTTCTTCATCTAGGTCTAGAAATATGAGGCCTACAAAGAAGTCCAAGACCTCCAAGTCTGTTGATCCCGAAACACCAACGTCTGACACTCGAAACATTGACTTAAACACCGAAGATATTCTTTTTTTTTTTTGTGGGGGAAGGTGCGGAAGAGTTACCACGTCCGCCTGGTTGAAGGGCTGCTCGAGCCGCGAGAGTGGAGTCATCGTCGGGGGTCAACGAGTTGAGTCAGGCGTTTTTCCGAGATGAACCAACGCCTTCAAGAAATACTCTACCAATCACATATACGAATGAACAAGAAAAGAGCACCCTCTCTGATACCAATTGAAAGTTCAAGATCTGACCTTCGATACGATCAAACTAGTGAAAAAAAACAGTGTGTGAAATAGATAAACAACAATCGATACAATAAAAGAAAATAAACGAAACACACATATTGTATTATATCGAAGGTGTTTACATCCACACATATACAAGGAGATCACATATGTGATCTTCCCTCCAACACACGCGCTCAACCACATTCTCTTTCTAAGGGATCTGACAATGAAGGTGTAGGGGAAGAGAACTTATGAATTGTGCTAGTGATTTGGTATTTATATGAGAGAATTAAGTCTTTTAGTGATTGAATTGTATTATTTACATTAAATACTCGATACCTAATCACTAAGCCTCGTATTACAATACAAACACTTATTCAACATCTGAGGTTTCCTAGTCTCTATTCCCACAACGGATAAAACTAGATGCACTAACACTACACACAAAAATAAATAAATAAAAATTGTGTCGTTTATCAGTCAATCTGTTTGCACATACTTTTTTCCGGTGAAAAATAAAACCACGGAACCGGGGGGAGGGGTGTGTTCTTGTTCGAGGCCGGCTTCTCCATGAGCTCCCCGGATGCCAGTATGCTGAGCCTTAAAGTTTACTATTGTGAGTGTATAAACCTAGGAAAGCAATAACAATAAATGTTTGTGATGAATAAGATAGATAGATAGATGGATGGATGAAGAGTTGGATATTAGATGTTTTTAAAAAAATAAATAAACTTTAGAGAAATGATATTTTTTAAGTTAAATTATATAGATTGAGATAGTAACTCGTATTAGAATTATGAGTTAATAGCCATTTTCGTCCCTGTGGTTTGGTCCAGTTTGCCACTCCAGTACAAAAGTTTTTTTTTTTTTTTGCAATCCCTTACCTGTGGTTTGGATTTTTTTGCCAAATTCGTCCTTTTTCACTAACCCAGTTAAAAAATGTCATTAGTGTCAGGGGTAGGGTTGTCTTTTTACCAGTCAGGGACGAATTTGGCATTTAAATTTCAGTTAACTCATTATGAATTAAACAAATTAATTATATTAAAAATAATAATTAATAAGATTTTCAGAATTAAAAATTGTGTTTGTTAAACTTGATTTTAAATAAGTTTTCATGAAAATGATTGGATGTACCCGTTGAGTTTATTTGTGGTATATAATGATGTTTCATTTACTAGTTGCTATTTAAATTGTTGTTCTATTGCTTGTTGAAAGTTTGTTTGTCCATCTATTTGTTGTTTCTTTCAATCTTTTGATGAAGCTAAACGTTACAGGGGGCTCGAAGTTTCAAAAGCTTTAAGCAGACTGTAAGAAGATTGGAAGAAGCATCTATTTCTGCCAGAGGTCCCGAAAGGATACATTTGATGAGAAGATGGCTTGCTGCTCTGAAAGAAACTGCAAAACTGTCAGGGGGTTCTTCTGAAGACGATGACAAGAATAATGAACTGCATCTTCCTTCTGACGAACTAAACGACAATATGAAAATGCCATCTCTGGTGAGTTATATTCACATAATAGAGGTTGAAGCCTTTGTGCTCAAGGAAAAGCTTGAGGGATTGGACTCATCCGGGGAGATTATTAGCGATGGGTATGAAAAAGGATCCAAAGAAGCAACCATTGCTACAAAAGAGGTGAACCTTGCTTTTAGAGTTTTGACCACTTGTAATCTCATAGTATATAGTATGTTTTAGATGCTATTTTTTTTATGAAAACTTATTTAAAATCAGGTTTAACAAACACAATTTTTAATTCTGAAAATCTTATTAATTATTATTTTTAATATAATTAATTTGTTTAACTCATAATGAGTTAAATGAAATTTAAATGTCAAATTCGTCCCTGACTGGTAAAAAGACAACCCTACCCCTGACACTAACGACATTTTTTAACTGGGTTAGTGAAAATGACGAATTTGGCAAAAAAATCCAAACCACAGGTAAGGGATTGCAAAAAAAAAAAAAAAACTTTTGTACTGGAGTGGCAAACTGGACCAAACCACAGGGACGAAAATGGCTATTAACTCTAGAATTATCTTAGTAGGACCAAATATTTTAAAGACATTGATAGTTTTATAACTTTAAAAACGTATTATACAATTCACCTTCATTGTATATTATTTTAGTTTTACTTCATAAAATAATCTTTTTTAGTATATGTATTTTTTTAACTTACACTCATGATTTACGATAATATCTTTGGATGCCTTTCAATAAAAAATTGTATCTCTAGATCCTTGATTTGATACTTTGACTTGAATTTATGAGAGTACATATGAAACATACAAGATCGACAGAAGATCTTCTAAAACTCAATTGTTTTCAGTGCAAAGATTTTCTGAGGAATCGTGTGTTAAATTATGTGTTTTGACACATGATGTGATAGAAGTTAGTGATTAATGTCGTCATGTCCAAATAAGTTCATTAATTACCCGGAACATAAAATATTGAGTCTAATACTCTATGGTATCTTTAACGGTGATATGATGTCCACAAACCAGTTGTTTGTTGTCACTCATGCGTTTCTTTAGAAAGAAAAGGAAGAAAACTACGAATGAGTCCTTAAGAGACTTAGGTCTATGTTGGCTTGCTGTATGGATGAGTCGTGTATAATTCTGACAGAACGAGACCAAGCGCTAATGAATGCGTGTGAAAACATTACCCAGTTTCGTACAGTATCTCTGTATGTTTCACATTTCAATGATTAATATATCAACCCCCCCCCCCCCCCCCACACACACACAGAGACACAAACACAACCACCCACACATACATGACCCGGACACCCGACACACGTGCTTCATCGTTTGGATCTATCTTTACTGTCAATGTTACTTATTTCGACTTATAATCATTATTTTGTACTCCAGTTAAGTTTTTATTTGGTAGATTGTTAAACCGGGTGGGTTTAAAATTGTTTTGTTAGAAAAACCATGAGTCATACGGACACCCGACACATGATGATGAAGTCATCACCTGTTTTTTTTAATGTTAAAAAATTATTTAAAAAATTAATATAGTATTTTTTTTTAATTTACAAACAATTATAACTTCACTTTTAATTAAAATATTTATTATTTAAAAAAGTAATTAAAGTTAATTAAAAAACTTTAATAAAATTGTAAATAATTTTTCAGTATGGAGTGTGCTAATATCAATATGGCAAACCACAGGGATAAGAGAGATCACGGGGATCACTCTGACCAGGAGGCTATTGTTGCACCGACGTCGTAAGGAGAGAGTTCTAGTTGACCCCTTCACCGATCATAACTTATAAACTTAAATTAAACAAAAAATAAACAAAATCAATTTTTACAAATAAATTAACTATTTATAAATAAAATCTTTTTATAAAATCATATTTTATATAAAAAATTATCAAAACCCCCCCATCCATCAAACACTAACACAAAAATTCATCCAACCTCCATTTGATGTGTATTGACCAATATGCATCACATAGATACAACGTTGTACATATACGATGCGTATTGGTCAATACGTATCGTATAGTGGTTAGACGAGTGTCAAAATAGATTTGATTGGTGTCCAAATAGAAGATGCATTTTATAATGGGGGTTAAAGGACCGTTTATAAATTTAATGATTTGCATGTTATTAATTTGATTTATTTCAAATTTTATTTGTATCTAATTTTAAGAAGTTTGTAAAAGAATATATATTGAAACTTTTATTATATGACAATGTATTAAATCAAACTTCGTATATTTTAAACAAGTGCACATATTAAGCGTCTATAGAGAATTATTAATTTATAATGCTATCATTATTGATAAACATATAACTTACAAATAATTGAGAAAAGAAAAACTAATATACTTCTGTCAAAAAGGATATACGAACCTCATATCATATCTAGGCCATGTATGACAGGGGAGAGGTATGGTGCATGTCCTAAATTTCTGGGGTTTTTCTTCCACTGAAGGGGACATAGACCCAGTTTTCTTCCGGGTTAAGTAATCAACTATTACATCGTAACACATCAACTTATGGTTTCTAAAAAGAAAATAGATAAAAAAAAATTTGTCAACTTTTTTGTTTTTTTTTCTGTTAAAATTGAACCAGCTGGTGTTCCTAGATAAATTATAAGATCCTGAAGAAACACCAATATAACAATGCATATATATGAGAGCACGAGTAAAGATATGATTCTTATTAACGATCAAACGGACATTACAAGACTCTTGACACAAGATTGTTACAAACGCTTCGACTATAATCTATCCTTCTCAACTATATAAAAATTCTCCTTCGGATGTTGAATACCCCTTCTCGTCTGACCGAGGAAGGTATTTATAGGCCTATGGAGTGGCCTATGATTGGCTAGAGAAGGAATGACAGCTAGCTGTACGATCCCAGCCGTTGTCATCCGCTGGGCTGTGTCTCTGTCATTGGTTCACGTGTCTTGCGACTGTCCTTTCTCGTACTATTCTGAACCTCGTACCTGCAGGTGATCATGGAGCAGGGAATAATCGCCTCTGATTGGCTGGATGTCATTTTCCTTGTCGGGTGACAGCTGTCACGTACAAGGTCTCCTGCGCATGCTTCTGGAAGTCCACGTCAACGCCATGTGTTGGCTTGTGTGGAAATGTGAAGCCGTGCGCATGCGCGGGTACATATCTCTTCAGATCATGTACCAGTTTAGTAAATAAATAAAAGTAACACAACACATTTTACGATTTGTATTTGTGGCACAAATATTTTAAGTTTTACCAACATACAAAAATAGGAGTTAACTTTAGATATTAAAAAACTCTACAGTTAAAACAATATAGGACTTTGTCACACGTATTGTCGCAAACTTAATTGTCGGTAATTCATCAGAAGCCAAATTACCCACGACCATATTTTCCGACGGTTTGTCACTGGCTATTCTCGTCGGTAACCACTTTTACTGATGATTTTTCAACATAGTTATCCATAACTGGTATTTTAAGTAGTACGTGTTAATTAGTCTTACCTTTCTTAAATTAAATGTAACATCAACATTGCTTACTCAGACATGACACGTATGGTCATTTTCACAAAGTGGCATTAGATCGAATCACGAACCCTAAAAACATCATCTATAATTATAGAAAGCAAACAAACTAATTAGAATACATTTTTGTTTTATCTTACACAACCTAGTCATAATAAACTGCATTCTACATTTGTTCATTCCAAAAAACATCAATGTTTGTATTTTAAGTTAAAATAACAAAATATCTTCTTTTTCAAGGGACACGAGTGTGTGCTTATTTATATCTTGAGCCGTCAAACTTTATAGTGGATTTTTTTAACATCTAATTTGACATGCACTATATCTAGTTAAGTTTTTTTTTATTGTGTCGACCAAAAGTTGTATACTATTAGAAATAAATTCAACTTGAATTTACTTAAGTAATATTAAATTAGTGCAAATTATTAAATCCTGGTTTAGCTGTCAACGTGGGTATATGGGGCTGTTTTTTTTAAACGGCTAATTTCCACTTAATATACACCTCATCCAAGATTTGATCCTGAGTCTTTTCTTAAAGAGGTTTTGCCTCTTACCATTGAATCCTTGAAAGTTACAAGATTACATTACGAATGTTAAACTTACACCATCTACTAGTAATCCATAAAAAGGTATTTTCTTTAATAAGATCCTCCGTTCGGTTGAAGTGAATGTGATAATTGTTAAACGTCTTATCTTTCTTTGCCTTCCAAATCTCGAGTGCCAACAACTAACCGAACCCCCGAAAGTTAAAATAACATGCTAAAAAAAAAAGATGGCGCGTGAAGGAGAGATTTAAGGGCTCGAAGTACTAATTCCCACACACACACATAGAGGGAGAAGATAAAACCTCGTGGCCGACAACCATACGTCTCGCTTTACGCTAACACGCACTTTCAACCCATCTTTCACCCAATCACACTTCTTCTTCCCATGTGATGACACGTGACCACTTCACTTACAAACTAACACTCTTACTTGCAGTCAGACCTGGCCGGGTTCTTTCCCCAACTAACCCTTCGGTCTTCCAACTTATTACACAATACGCCACTCAACCATATTTCTAATTTAGAGTACTTATCCTTTGGTTAAAGGGTGTCTGTCTAATAATATATAAGATAAGGTCATTTTTTGATTTGTTAGATTTCGTACCAGTGATGGTTCATTTCAAATAAGGCTATGGGGTGTGGTGTGGTGTGCATTTCCCCCTTCTTTCTCCAAGTCCACATCAGCGTCACGTTATTTTCTTCTTTTCCTCACGGAAATGGTTCTCTCTTTTTTCCGCTCCTATTATTATTATATATTTTATTAGTGGGTGATTCAATAAAGTATGTATATAATATTTATTATTACTACATCGGGGCAGACGGGGATTCTCCACCGAAGGCACCAATTCAGTTTGGGGGTGGGGGGGGGGTTTCCCCGACGGGGGAAGAGGCCACATCAGCTCCCCGAGTCCCTCCCCATACCCCTTAGCCTAATGCTTTCTATGAAGCAAACGTATGGCAAATAACCAAGGTGTTTGTTAACAAACCCATTGAAGTTTGAATTTTATATGGTGGAGCGCGGAAGTCACGAGACTCACTTTTTGTTTTTCAAATTGATGGGGACCAGACTGGATATACAAAATCTTCAGACGAAAACCGAAAAATTTACACTACAGAGCCAAAAACTAGTGGAGGTTGGGGCACCCTCCGGCCCTTCTAATGCTTCGCCCATGAATATTAGCACAAACATTTGAAAATTTGTGTATGTCTCACAGAGCCACTATATTAGTGCCTATGCCATCAAACGATAATCACATCCACAATATAATAATAATATACAAGTCTTGGAAAATTTGGGTTGTATTGAGAACGGTCATGTTTTTCAAGATCCTTTAATGCATGTCAGGTACGAAAACATGTTTTAAGAGTAGAGTTAGAACACACAGTAAGTAACATTGTATCAGGACATGACATGCACATCTAAAATTCTTGTTCATTAACACAGATTTGGGCAATACATGCACCCACTACACTTGACTAGGAATAGTTGATTCACCTCCCCATGATGACTTCCACCCATATATGTGCTAGATAGCATAGGAATTAATGAATGATTGTAACATCCCAAAACACTAAAAGGAAGCATATAATATAAAAGTTAAAATATAATGAACGGAATATTGTATCGCAAACTTATGGGTATAAAAGTTCATATATTTAGAGAAAATATACTTGAAATCTCCAAGTATATGAGTGTGCATAACGGCATACTTGACCCCCGCGAACAATCTAAGCATAATCGGTATCTAAATTCAATCAAGACTTAACCTATTATGACTCAGACTCCTAATATCCAGCAACCTTAAACAAACCGATAAACACAAACAAATAAACTCTAAATAATGAACCAAATCAAAGCTTATCTTCTTTTCCTTTTCCTTGAATATCGACCCCATTAACTTTAATCATTCTCCAAACCTTTTTTCTCATGTGCATCAATTAGGATTGACACCATGACAAACTAGTTATTATGGAATGTCAAGTTATTCTACATAGTGTAATAAAAATGAGAAGAGTAAGAAAGATACAAAAGACATAATGAAGTATAACACAATGCCGAGAAAAAAAAGACACAATGAAACGCAGAAATGACACAATGACGAAAATAAAGAAAAAACACAATGAAACATAAAAGACACAATGATATAAACCCAAATTCTAAAAAGTACAAGGTAATCCAAAAAATCAAAACCTAAAAACTAAGATTGTTAGGTCCGATGTGACGGTTTCAATGCCAATTGAATTAGTTCAATGGAACTCCATCTGATACCTTTCCTACGACTTCATATTTTTTTCCACTATCTATTTGATCCTAACCCTATTATGGAAATAGTAGATCGTTACCGAGTATCATCGATCAAATTTGGCTATTTGAGACATTATCGAATTTGAATAGATGTATTTTAAATATTGTGCGTATTTGTTTATTATTCAATACTAGCAGGGTGTCCGCTCAAGGCAGTTGGAAAAATAGACACTACAAAGTTGTGCATTGTTCGGTCGGTTCGGTTAGTATCCTCAAGCAAAGCTTAAACCGAAGTCGTCGGTTAGTCTATTTTATTAACCAATTGGGTTTTGTTAACCAGTTCGGTTTTTTTCGGTTAGATTGATGGGTTTGAATCCAATTCGTTTAATTCGGTTAGTGTAATTAAAATGAGAGATTAAAATGTACTTAATGTTTAGAAGATTAATTACTCTCATAATCAAAACACAGACATACATATAATTATCATACCATAAACGATTCGATTTAATGCGCAGCGCGCCGGTTAAATCCTAGTTTATATGGAAATAATACAGGAGTGTTATAAGATAATTTTTCACGCGGGGTTCCGAAGGATAGCTTATTAACAATAATGAAAACATTTTTTACGGAAGTCGAAAACCCCTAGAAATCTCTAGCTGAAGAGGACAATTATTTTAGCATTTTTGGTCACTAAATCTTTTGGTAAACCGTCGCTATAAACCATCTTCTCTAAAGAAATTTATGTCACACTAAAGCCTGGCTTTGAAACTTTCTTTTCTTCTTCCTTTTAGACCTTTTGAGGATGGATCTACCATAGGAATTTATGTTGCAGACAAAAAGGTCCGTCTGTATGAAGTCCGTTGTTAGATATAAGAATTTCTGATGGTTATATATATCCATGAATACCCTATGAATTCTTGATAAAGCAAATCTATGATCGGTGTTCTTTGTTAATTGTTCTTTTGATCATTCATTCAGAGACCATTTATGTGATTGGTTAGTGTTTAGTCCAGAAGGTTTCATTGCCGGAAAGGAAAACATGGGTTAACCTTAGAATTTTAGAAAAGGCCTTTTTATAGTGCATATATACTCAATAAACAAAGGTTATACAAAGTCACTTTAATAACATATATTACTTTACCTAATTGGTGGCTTTACAAGTTGTTATTACAAAGAATCCATTTCTTGTGGCCATTAACCTTCCTAACAGCCACTAGTTGTACGCCCACACAATTATTAAACTTATCATAAACCTCTATATTTAATTGAAAACAATAAAAAAGATAACGTCATTAGTTTATTTGTAAAGGTAATAATAATAAAAAAATTACTAGTACCTAATATTTTATGATCAGTTATAACCAAACAATATATTACAGAATATATATTACTATGTTCAGTATAGTTATTATATTAGTACTTTAGAGATTTTAAAATAAATACTCATATATGTATGCTAACTCTATTTTATATAACTTTTAAATTAACGAACTTCAAGTTAATTATTAAAAGTGTTTATGTTTAACATAATGTTAATTTCTCTCAAGTCGATCTCAACTTGTGCTTAATTAATTAATTTTTCTATGCCCAATATGATCATTATCCATAATTAATTATTTCTTTGACTTTGAAAATCATTGAAACACATTATTATGTGAACATGTTCATGATTTAACTTTAAAGAGCATCTATATATTATCCCATCTAGTAAACAGCATCTATTCATCGAATCCATATATGTAGCCAAAACTACGTGTTAAAATCAGAACAAAGCTAGTTGAGTTAAAAGTAAGTTGTTTTGGATGACGGGGTTTTGGCACATATCAAGACCAACTCGTTCATATTGATAAAAAAACATAGCATAAATCCCTTCATTAGAAGGGTTATCAGAGGCGGGTTTACATTACGATTAGGGGCAGCCCATGTCATCCCTCAACTTTCTTGACGTACTACAATATTAGTACAAAATATGACTATAGCCTATGGGAGACACATTCTAATCTGCCTAGCAATCTAACACGAACCTAGATCACAGGTTCGATTAAAAACTCTAGTGAAACGTTTATGCATTGTAACATCCGGCCCCTCTCACTACTAATATTGTCCACTTTGCCCCTGATGCATTGTCCATCTAGGAAGCTCGCGAATTTGTTTTTGGTCGCCCACGAGCACGCTTAACTGTGGAGTTCTCCTCTTATCCACTAAAATTAAGCCCCAAAACGCGTTGTTGATTTAAGAGACATTGGATTACATATGAACCAAGGATCTCTCCTGGCCACGACCGATGTGAGATTTGCCTGGGGTGTCATATTCACCCCTTGTTAGAGTCTCATTGTCCCTGATGAGGATTGACCCACCATCCCGAATGACACAGGAGTGGCTCCGATATCATCTGTAACATCCAGCCCCTCTCACCATAAATATTGTTTGCTTTGCCCCCGATGCGTTTCCCATCCAAGAAGCTCACGGATTTGTTTTTGGTCGCCCAGGAGGTCACTCATCCTAGTACTACTCTCACCTTAGCACGTTTAACTGTGGAGTTCTCCTCTCATCCACAAACATTAAGCCCCAAAACGAGTTGGTGATTTAAGAGGCATTGGATTACATATGAACCAATGATCTCTCCTAGCCACAGTCGATGTGGAATTTGCTAGAGATGTCAAATGCTTAGTGAATCAAAACCCTCAATTTGCTATTCTAATGTTCAAATTACTCCTTTTTTCACTCTGACACCTATTTATTTAGAATCATCAATATAGAGGGTGTTTGGGATTGAGTTTCAAAACAACTTATTGGCTTTTCCAAGATGCCAATAAGTCAATAAGTTTGTGTAACCCAAAAGCACATTTGTTTTGACTTTTGGCTTTTTGGCTTTAAGGGTGGAAAAACTGTTTTTGAGAAGTCAGAAATCCTGGCTTTTGGAGAAAAAAAAAATACAAATCTACCACCCATACAACCAATATTCACAATAAGTTGAGCGAAACACTTAAAAAACAATCTATTGACTTTTTGACGTTTCTCATCCCAAAAGCTAATCCAAACACTTTTTTAGAACTCTTTTTCAAAAAGTCATAAGCACTTCTGACCAAAAGCAATTTTGCATTTCCACACTCAATCCCAAATACCCTCCTAGTTTACTTAGTAGAATACATTTTAATAAAAGAACGAGGGCTCATGTCGACTGATAATTATAGAGTAATTTGTAGGGCTGCATGGTGTGAAATGGAGCCTCTAAAGGCTCCACTCTGCAACCTCAACGCCACGTCAAAAATAGGTTTCACTGCCTCCTTCTAAAAAATAAAATATAGCCTCTCAATTATTTATTTATTTTATTTCAGTTTAAAATTTATTATTTTTAAATTTTAGTTTAGTTTCTTTAAATTTATAAACATTATTAATAAACAAGATAGTGAAAACATATTTTAACCCATTTAATAATCTTTTTTAACCCATTTGTTAGCTTATTTTAACTCTTGCCTACTTTTAGCCTATTTATTATTTTTTTAACCCATTTAAATACCCTAAATCACTTTCTTCTTCCTCTCTTTAAACCCAAAAACTCAGATTAAAAACAAAAAGCAACACAACATCTCCCTCCAGCCAACACCACCATCAACCACCACCAACCCCTTCTTCTTCCTCTTTAAAAAAAATCAGTGAGCCTATTTTCTCTCGCTGTCATCCGTCAAAAGTGCAGTCGTGGAGCATCACCCCCCAATGGCATCGGGAAAACATAGGGGAGCGTTATTTAACAAAAAGCGAGCTAAGGTTGTAGAGGCACCAAAAATCTTTATTGGACATTTGTCATATCGTAGAAACCATAATTAATTATCTCATGCTTACTAGTTTTCTTTTAATGCCAAATGTTACATCCCATACTATTATATTAATAAATCTAAATTACACCTTTGTCAATGATTGAACCCTAGACCTTCCCTTTAAGAACCATATGTCTCTACCAAGTGGGCTAGCCCCACATTGCCACGATTACTAGTAGTTCCAAAACTCAGAGTCAATACCATTGCAGTGATAGAGACATTGGTGGGCAGTGATAGAAGACCCAAGGGATCTTGGGTTCGATTCTTAAGTCAGACGGGTTTACGGGTAATTTTATCGTCGTGCCTACGGACGAAACGATGAAGTTGAATGAATAATTTATTTTGAACTACAATTTACAAAGTAAAACAAACCTTTAACTTGGATTTGTATCCAAGAATCAACTAGCTTATTTCTTAGCTAGCCTTCACCTAGTAGGGATATGAGTTGGTTTAGTTTCTAGAGATTCCACTTCCCCTTGAAAGAGTTAAGCTTCTCAAACTAGTGAGTTGGTTATTGTCGTCTAAAGACCTTATGCTTGTCTAGTTAGATGAATAAATAACCATTATTATTATTATTATTATTATTATTATTATTATTATTATTATTATTATTATTATTATTATTACTATTACTATTATTATTATTATTATTATTATTATTATTATTATTATTATTATTATTAAACATACACATGTTTACTTTGGTAAGCATTATTTAATTTTTTGACACTAGTGTGGGTTTTTTATGCCTATTTGAACTTTTTAGGTTGTGATGTATGACTGCGTTCACCCCCCATCCCCTCTCTCCTCTCCTCTTTCCCCTTTTCCTGTTCTCATATATCCTTTGTTTTCTAATCTAGGGTTCAACTTCCTGAGCCTTTGTTTTTCTATAATTTCCCCACTAATAATAATAATAATAAAAAAAAATAAAATAAAAAACCCCGTACTTTTATATATATATTTTCTTGCTTTCATTTTTTTATAATTTTCTTGTTTTCTGTTGCTTGATGTTTGTATAATCATATCCCTTCATATCCATGGCTGGTTTAGATTTAGGCACTGCTTCTCGTTACATCCATCAACAACAACAACTCCATCTTCCTGACCTTCAACTCCACACCACTCAACCAGATCATAACCACCACCTCTTCTCCGACAACCACAACCACCACCACAACCAAGAAGACGATGACCACCATGATCAACTTGTCTCACCCAACTCCGGTGGTGCTGCTACTGGTGGCTCAGGTGATCTTTCTGGCCGTCGTCCTAGAGGCCGTCCACCTGGCTCCAAAAACAAACCAAAACCACCGGTTATTATCACAAGAGAAAGTGCTAACACTCTTAGAGCACACATCTTGGAAATAGGAAACGGTTGTGACGTCTTTGACTGCATAGCAACTTATGCAAGAAGACGACAACGAGGGATCTGTATCCTTTCTGGTAGCGGTATTGTCACCAATGTTAGTCTCCGTCAACCATCTGCAACCGGGTCTGTCATGGCTCTTCATGGACGGTTCGAGATCTTGTCTCTTTCAGGTTCTTTCTTGCCTCCACCTGCACCACCAGGTGCCACTAGTTTGACCATCTTTTTAGCCGGTGGACAAGGACAGGTAGTAGGTGGAAACGTGGTCGGAGAGTTGACTGCAGCTGGTCCAGTCATAGTCATCGCTTCTTCTTTCACTAATGTCGCTTATGAAAGACTCCCACTTGAAGAAGATGAACCAGAAGCCGGTGGGTTACAGATGCAACAACAGGTGGCTCAACCCGATGGAACCGGTAACAACCCGTTTCCTGACCCCTCATCTGGGCTACCCTTCTTTAACCTGCCGATGAATATGCCTCCAAATGTTCAGTTGCCGGTGGATCACTACAAGAATAATAATAATCCGTTCTAATACGGGTCGGGTCACACGTACGTACCGTACCCTACCCATTTGTTGTTTGGATCGGGTTAGTTTAGCTTCTTTTGGATCATAAACAATGTGTTCACTTGAAAATGATTGCATCAAACTACTACTACTACTATTTTCTTCTTATCTTTGCTACTGCTATCTTTGTGTGTGTGTGTGTGTGTGTTATTGTAACTTAAACTGTTCTATGGAAATAGTTTTTTAAAATTATGTGTTTTTTTTTTTTTATGAATCTCTTTCTTCAAGGCATTATGTTCAAGATTTGGGGTTATCATGAATGTGTCATTGATGGTTATAATGAAACTAAGAGTTGATGTTTCCAGAGAATCAACTGGCATTGATGATAGAACTTAAGGTTTTGAGGTAGTTGGATGTTTTTGTTTCTGTTGCATTGGTTTCAGTAAGAAGAGTAAATATAGCAACAAGTGAATGAAACTTGAAACTCAATTACTTATGCAGCTTTTGATTTTTGGTAACAATTAATAATAAGTTATTGCTTCCTTATAAAATCAATAAGTCATCTATATATTTATTATATCAACTATGCTAAGCAAAAATACTCCTTTATTTGAAAAACATTATTTCTAGCTATGAACTATATATTTTATGATTTATTTTTGCCATTTAGAAAAACATAGATTTCAGGAACATTAAGCTCTAGTTGTGCTTCTTGACTTGTTTCTTTCTACAGGCACACCTCTCAATAGATCTAATGTGTGTTGTCCATCTTAATTAACTAGTATCCATTGGATATAATATATAAGAAGTTGGAGTTATTGAAACTTAGTAATTATGTCCTTTGATTAGAGTATTGAAGTATAACTTTAAGTTTTGAAATTACATTAAGGATGGATGAAATTCATCACTTATTATAAGAGAATGACTATCCTGAATAATGGCCATGATTAATTTCTTATTTAGGATTGCCGTCATTGCTAGCTTAAACCAATATTCACAGTTTTTAATCTTCTTCTAATACCCTTGTTTATTTTTTACAGCCTTCGTTTTTTTTCCTGAAATATTGCCAAATTGTCTAACGGTCTAACCACACGCACATGAACACGAACAAAAGCTAGCATTTGATTTTAGCTATATAATGAAAGAATATAGTTAAAATGTAGAGAGTTTGAAAGCCTATTGTGGGATCCAAGTGCTACCCTCCTAACAAAGTGTGAGCTTAATTATAGTTACCAAACTATAATCGGCTAACTTTCGGTAGGTATTCATGACATGATGAACTTTATGCAGTTTTTAGACTAAAGTAATATACCCCCACGAGGGGTAACATATGAGTAAGTCTTATAAATAATCTCCCTCATGATGGATATTTAAGTGCTTTTTAGTCTCATACATGAGCTGCTAAGGTAATAGTTTCTTTTAGGGATGGTCTTTGTGTGTTTATGTATAGTTTCTATTTCATGAGATTATTTATGTACTTAGTCTTCTATGTTATTCATTCACTATTTTTTAATGCTTGGTGTTTGTCTACTTAATTATCTATAGTGTGTGTTTGACATCGAGTTGAGGGTCTCTCTGGAAGCAGCCTCTCTATCTCTAACGATTGGGGTAAGGATTGCCTACATCCCACCCTCCCCAGACCATATTAATAGCGTCGCTATTCGTGGGATTTCCTGGGTTCGGTTGTTGTTGTTGTTATGAGCTGCTAAGGCTTAGTTAGCGACAGTAAAAACATTAATCATGGAACTACGGAACATTGCCATCCATATAGTTTACTTGTGATACGTAAGATGGTTATGTAAAACCGCATCTTTCTATGCCAAACTAGATATGACTAACTACGGACACGTGTTTTGCGGGTTCTCATAGTTTTCTACTTTAAACATATTTTTATTGAATGCGACTATATATATTACCAGGAAAAGCATCCATTTTTTAAATATAGATTCATGTGTTAAAAGACATAAAATCATGAGGAAAGTTGCTTGATCAACTCCAATATTTCCACGTTATTCCTTGGTCCACTATTTTAATAGATACATGAGCACTTCTTGCAAAAGAAAAAAAAATTGTTTTCCTTAACATCCTAACAAGTGAAAATATGATGACACACATAGTTGTATACTATTTATAAAATGCACAAGATATATCACACATATTTGAGTTTGAGTGAAAATAAAAGCGCGCCCTTCCAAATATATTGATTATTTCTCCTTAAAACTGAAAATTAAACGAAGTTAAACACTAACTTGCATATTCAAATCAATTTTGTGAAGCACAAAACAAAGAAAAACTTAAATAAAAAATCGCAAGATAAATGGCAGAAATATATATATATATATATATATATATATATATATATATATATATATATATCCCAAACACTTTCTAATATATTTGGCAAAACCAAACTCGCAGAATCATATTCAAATAATTGAAGAATGATGTATGATTTTGGTATATAATCCAACCCAATTATAGTTTGGTAACTATAAATGTGAGAGCTCTAAGCTAGAACTTATTTTTCTCTATATAGTCGAGCCATGCCACCTCCAAACAAGGCAAGTGTATATATTTTTTTAATGTGACAATAAGGTTTAGTTCATTGCCATTCTAATATTCTATCAATTTGTAACTCAAAAATGGAAGCTTAACGGTTTTTAATCTTTAACAAAACTAAAACTTATATATAATCCTAGTCCATTACGTACATTCCTTGTCAAACTAATTAAAACTTATTTGATTTACATGACAGCTTAATAGATCGAATTTTTCCTTTCACCCAAAAAAATGGATAAGAAAATTAACCACCGAAATTGCCAAACTAGTCAGAATCGTTCAAGCAATATGAAGATAAACTATAGCCAATTTTATTCTTATTGAACAAATCTACGCGTCCAAGTGCTTTATTCTCCACTATGTTTTATATTACGACGATGTACGATTAGTGTATTTGCATCCGTCGATCAAGTATATCATCACTGAAGTTGAAATAAACAAGCAAGTGCCCATAGTTAGCGTGCTTCCATAATGCTTTAGATTCCTTAAACAAGCATCTACGTCTTATGGTCATCTTTAAGTAACCTTAATTAAAGTTTGTGGTGCACCACAAGACTCTTGTTCTTATTAAGAAATATTGATGTATTTGTGATGATTATAACCTGCTTTTAGGGTTACCAAGAATAAGCTTGAATGAAGTTATGTACAGCTTTGAGCCTCAGAAAAAGTAAAAGTGGTGTTCTTTGTATTTTTTTTCCTCTTTACATAATTTTCCTTTTATGTATTTTATTAGGTATTGATTAATGGTATATAAACTATTGAAAAGCCATATATAGCTCAATCTGGCAATGAAGTGTCATTTGCAAGAGAGGTTAGGAGAACAAGATTCTTGAATTAAAGGAGTGGTTGGTGCAAAGCTACCAACTCATAATTTTGGTATATAAATAATTAACTTCTCAAATTCTTTAATTTTTAGGATTAGGGTTTGACTTCAACTCATGACGATCATCCATTCGAGTCTAAAGACTTGTAGATGATAAAAATGAGAGCGCACTTTGGTGCGCGGTGATAGGTACACGTGAGTACATATAAACTTGCAAACGTAGGTTCGTATAAAAAAATCAGAAATAATACATAGTCTAACATATACCAAATGTTGCCAAAGCAACGGTTGTCGACTTAATTAAGAATCTTATCAGAGTTCAATATGTTTATTAATGATTTGCTAATAATGGAACCTAAATACATAAACAATTTATTCTAGTTACATCGTTGACATGGCATGAAAATGATTGATACAGACATTACTTGTTTTCATTTTGTATTGGAATATCTATGGTTCAAGTGGAACAAATCAAAGGACAAGGATACATGTTACATAAAAGAGTTTTAATTATTGAACATAAAAAGTTGACGTTCTGTTATAAAGTGTTTTTGTTGGGAATTAAATTGTTTCTCCACTCAGTTATCATCTTTTGCAGATCCTAGCTCGATGGATCAATATTGGTTGTATGACAAAACCTCATTGTTACCAACTACAAGAGTTCACAAACGAAGGATAAAAGATGAGTTTGAGGAACAAATACAGCAGAATGGATAAAAAAGCACCTTTGCAAACCAGCGAACCGCAATGTTAATCATCAAGTGGTCTAAGCTATTTACGCCTATCGTGTTTGGTTGATGAAGTGCTGAATCATTAAGAGGTCTGAATGGTTAAGTACGTGCTGAATCATTAAGTACCTCTTAATGGTTAGTTTTCTTGTCTCACATTGGTAGGAGAGCCTCCTTAAGGTTCAGTCTAATTCAGTGCTTAATAGTTCAGCAACATCCCAAATCTTAATGGTTCAACCTTAACCATTCCATTCAGAAGCTGAAAAAATGCGCTGAATGCTGAATCATTCAGCGCTGAATGGTTCAGAGCCTCATTAAGAGGTTTACCAAACAGCCCCTTAATGACATAGAAACATATATCACTATGTTGTATAGACACTAATAACACCAGTGATTCAATAGAAAGTTGCAGAAATCAAAAGGGTGATATGCATTTAATTGGAATGTATGGTCTCGTTAATTAACAATTAATGTGCAAAAAGTTGTGTATAAAACAAAGAAGTAATGTTATATTTCCTTGTATTCCATCCTAGCTCTTAATATGTAGATGATGACACATAATCCAGGATGAATTAATTAAGAGAAATGCTAGAAGGAATTAGCATTCTTCACAACATCAACTCTAATTTTTTTTGGCCAATATCCAGCTATGTTGGGATATCATGTGAATATTCACGGACAATAAAATGTTTTAACTTAGCTATGGGTAGCACCTTTGTAAAACTTTGTTAACATGTAGCGTCTAGAATAATAATAAAGCTTAACCAAGACGTACATTATGAATCTTAATCAACTTTAATATACATGACAGTTTGCAGGATTCAGAACACAAAGCAAAGTAGTATCTTGTCATGTACTTGTGTACTCAGCCTTAGTGAATGATAATACAACAGTAATAAGTTGAAATGGACTTCCAACTAACTAAAGGTTTTTTTAATCAAAGCCTAGAAAAAAACTACTAAGTGTGTAATCTTATGGGAGTTCTTTCTTTTTCCGTTAGCTAGCCTTGCTTGCTAATTATTTCCCTGTGATCCACATTCACCCTACATAGCACTTTTCCGGTAAGGGTTTACTAATGGGGAGGTCCCAAGTTTTCAATCCCTACTAAGTGCAAAATCTGTACATATTGGGAGTGCATTATTTCCTTGTACTATTGGGAAAATGATTCGAACTTGGGCAGGGAGCCATTGTTTGCCCTAAAAGAAGTAGTGGGTGTTTTCGAAACTAGTTGCACTAGCCGTTAAAAAAAACTTAGAAATGGTGTTGGGATGAACGCGAGGTGGTGATCCTACTAAAGGTTGCTACCGATGCTAAAGATTCCAACCGAAGTAATTATTACCAATATTAATATTATGTAATAAGGTATACTTAACTCACAACAAAACACAACATTTTAAAGGGACAATCCTACTAGACAACTTATACAAAAGTAGATCATAGATGTCAATTGTATCATCTAGCTCAATGACTACAAGCACCCATAAGACTTATTATCAAGACATTAATCTAATAAAGTAATAAGAAAGCCATGAAACAAAAGAAACATATGAAAAATCAGAATATCAGAACAAGAAGTTCAAATGATATTTCATATACTTACCCTAGGATGAAAAGGTTTGTGTCTAGACAAGGAATTGACATATAAGTACTACAAAAGTAGAGAGATAGGACCATACCTTAATGGGGAATCACAATAAGTCAATAATTAAAACAAACACGTACATAAGTCTGCTTCAACTACCTTGGGAACCTGAAACATCTTCGTTTCAAATTTTCATTCGTTTACACTTGGTTACAATGTTTGGTTCGTTTCTTAACTAGATTCCCGACTACAAAGATTTGAAAGTCAAAAATTTATAAATGTGTTAACTCTTTTCCACCATGTTAGAATGTTATTCCTTTCAAGTATGTATCTAAAGATGGAACATTTGTTTGAAAAAATCATAAAAATAAGCATATTAACCTAGGCTTTTAATGAATAGGCATTGACTTTCTGGATTTGTAAAATAAGCAAACCAATAAGAAAATGATAAGTAGAGCCAACACCTCTGTATGATCGTTTTATCATTCAAACGCGACAACAAGAATTGATTTTGGGTGTTCGACTCATATGATGGTGGAAACAACACACACGCATTTGATAGTCGGTTATAAACAATAACCATAAAGATTAACACACTATTGTATTTCTAACACAATTTTGGTAGGGCTTCCACATCGAGTACAGATCTGAGCAAGAGTTGGGAAATGAGGAGCACAAGTCACATATTTGTAGGTGCAGCTCTTATTAGCCCTTGGTGTCCAAGTGAATGACACACTCATTCGCCTCTTAGTCCAGGCGAATGTGTCTATTCGCCTGGGACTCATTCTACACTAAATATAAAAGTAATAAGATCATGTGTAATGGTAAGTGTAAATTTTAAAGCCGTATGAGGCATTAATTGACATGTGGCATGTGGGGCCACTAAGAGATTCAAATGAGAAAAGGGGTATAGTGGTAAGGTGAAAAATTTCAAGCCCTTCTTATCATTTAATATTAATTTTGAAAATAAAAACAAATAACTTGAATATGATTGGCCCATTCATTTTTTTTTCACGATGTGCTTTTTTTCCTGTTCCTTAAAAAACGCTCCAAATTCCCTTACCATTACATATGGTCTAATAACCAAACTAACCATGCTAATTACACATTAAACATAGCAAACAACTAATATTAATCAATCATTAGCTGGGGACATACAAAAAGTTTATTTACTTACAGACTCTCCGTTGGACCTAGCTAGTGTTCTCCCATCTTCAAAAGCTTCAAGTTAGCAAATCTTCAAAATCTTGCATTCTTCAACTAAGGAACATACATAACGATGCATTTACCAACTCCCCCTTAAGACTAGAATATTTTTTGTTTTCGATTGTGTCGTTTGACGAGATCTCGTCCTGCTCTTGTACTAGCTTTAATATTTTGGTGGATTCAAGGAGTCTTTTTCATCTTCGTTTTTTAGTTCTATGACTAAGACAGAGAGCTAACCCACAATGATCTCATTACTCTAAAGATGCAATATCGGGTACATGTAGTTCAGGTTATTGTTTTTTCAGGTTCACGTTCAGGTTGTGGAGAGGATGGTAGGCGGCTTATCGCTCAATAATGGCAAACTGAATTCTTGATGATTCTTGCACATTCAACTGCATATTTTGTCATTGAACAAGATGAACACAAATGTTGTGTTTGAAACCTGCAGGAAGATTATCCATAGCTTCACAAACTACAACACACGTTAAAAATGACAAAAATTTGAACTTAAACACAATTTTCAAATTTTTAGCTCTTGGGGCGAATGGCACTTATTCACCTCTTTATTAGTAGGCGATGGCTCATTTCAATCCATAAAGTTTGTGAAATTTTCATTCCAACTCTTATCCTCCATCTGATGAGACGAATGGCTCATTCACCTTAAACTTTCAGGCGAATGGATCATTCCAGTGCATGAAGTTTCAAGAATGTCCATTCTAGTCCGTATTCCAACCTCTTTTAAGTAGACTGGCTCATTCACCTGGAACTTTCAGGTGAATGTCCCATTCCAGTCCTTCATCTTTCTGAAATGGACAACTAAATCCTCATTTTACCACTATTTGAGTAAAATGTCTTAATCGCTTGATAAGTTTTAACGAATGGCTCATTCTATCCTTTGACGCTGAACTTTTAAACTTGCCAAACTTTAGCCCTTTTGTCTTTTCAAATTAACATTTGAGTAAAGTGCACGGATGGTCCTGTGGTTTGCCCAAATTTAAACTCTGCTTCTCAGCGTTTCGAAATTACACGTATGGGATCTGTGGTTTGTATTTTGTTTCATTGATGATCCCTGACTTGGATGGAGGTTAAGTTTTTCAGTTAAGTCAATGTGAAATTACTAAATTACCCTCATAAAAGCAACTTATTCTCTTCTCCTCCCTCATAATTTTGGCAGCCACAATAACCAAACCCTACTCTCTCTCTCTCTCTCTAAGATCAGGTCTCTCTCTCTACCTCACGTTCTCTCTCCCCCTCTCCCTCTATACACCATCTTATTCCTTTTCTTGTTGCAGAACGGACGGCCGGCCACCACACAGCTCGGTGGTGGCGGCGCTCTGTTATTAATCCGACAAGGGGTGGGGGCCGGGTGATTGTTTTGGTAGCTGTGACGAGTTGTGGTCCGGGTTGGATCTGCAGTTAACGATCGGTACATGGATGTGGTGGTCCGGGTGATGGTGGTTTGGTCACGAGTTGTTCCGGTGGGTTGGGTTTGCTTGGTCCGATGGTTTGGGTTATGGTTGTGGTTCGGTCTGATTGTGGTTGTTGGCTCAGTTTAGATATGCAGTTGGTTATAGGTGCAGGTGGTTCGGGTCTTGCTTCGAGACGGGTTTAAGTCGGGTCAGATCTGGTTGGGTTAGGGTGGTCGGTGACTAGCTATGGTAGTTGTTTGGAGGTTGTTTCAGGTTGGATAGGTAGCGGCTGTGGTAGTGGTGGTTGCTTCGACGCTAGGTGTTTAGGGTCCGGCGCTAGGTGTTCACGAGAAGAGGGTTGGGGTTCGGGGACGACGGTGGTTCGTTGACTTTGACGAAGTGGTGGTGGTGGTGGTGGTGGTTGGAGAAGGAGGAGGAGGGGGTGATGTTGGTTGTTTGAGGAGGATGTGGTGGTGGTGCTGGTCATATACACAAAAGATTAAACTGCTCGGATTGTCCCTATGGGTATTTTGGTCATTTTACATGACTTAACTGATAAAATTTAACAACGTTAGCTGGTAGGGACCAAAATGTTATAAAATGTCAATGTTGGGGACCATTGAAAATATATGGGGGCATACGTGAAATTTGGGCAAACCACGGGGACCATCCGTGCACTTTACTCTTAACATTTTTAGCCTTCAAATTTCAAAGGATGGTGAAGATGAAGAAGAAACTCTAAATTTTCTTTTTTATTTAATTATTATTATATAGAAATTATTTTTTTTAATTTTATTACCTGTAAATAGGTTAATGTTGGTGGGTTATGAGGATACATATGGGGTTCCATCCATGTTTATTAATAATAATAATAATAACAACAACAAGAACAACAACAACAACAACAACAACAACAATAATAATAATAATAATAATAATAATATAATATTATTATGTGTGAAATAATTAATTGTTGGGTAAAGAATCAGTGGAGTGATGCCTCCAAAAACGGTTTTATGAATTAATGAATCAGTGAAGTGATGTGGGTGTATGATTGGTGTACATCAGTGAAGTTAAAAATATTTCAGTGGAGCACTCCCCCCCCCCCTCTCTTAGGACTATCACTTCTATTATTTTATCAATTACTCTGCAGATTTTAAACCACGCATGTTATTGATAAAAAAACGAATGTATAAATTAAAGCCCAGGGAAATCACGCACCTATAATACCAAAGATCCCTAATCACGCATGTATAGACCCATTGTTACACTTGTTTAATTATTGTATTATTCCTAAAATATTTAGTACTATCACTTGTATTATTTTTATCAATTACTCTACATAGCTTAAACCACGCATGTTATCAACAAAAAATCAAACGTATAAATTAAAGCCCAGGAAATCATACACATGTAATACTAGAGATTCCTAATCACGCATGTATAGACCCATTGTTACGCATGTTTAATCCAATAAATCATGCATGCTTTCTAATAATTGTGCCCGCTTCTTCCACCTGATAATGCATGCTTTCTTTCCCCCTGATAACGCATTGTTGAGAATCATGAAAGCTATATGAATTTAAGCATTTAAGCAAAGCATGTTTCTGGAATCCAATTGCAATCGGAAATTAAGCAAATCGGAAGAAGAATGAGAAGAAACAACAAATGATGGCCACGACTAGGGCTAAGAAAAAAAAGAGGGATTGGGTTTAATCAAGGATTGATTAGTGTGGTGGATTCCTTGTTTGATTTATATTTATACAACATGAAAACCGTGGTGGTTAAACAAAGAATGATGAATAATTAATATTGTCATACTCACGCCGAGATGAAGAGGTCTAAAATACCATTGACAATCAAAGCGAGCAATACCGTGTGGCGTTCTATGCTTCCTTCTTATCCTTTCAACGTCAATAAGGCTTTGTACCTAATACTCTCTCTGTATAACATTACATTTATTCAACCTGTGTAATACTCGGGATTCTAACCTAGAAGATAATAAAGGAAAAGAATTCTTAAATAAGTAATTAATTATATAGGAAGGTCAAATGTTTATTTATAATATTTTATTTTATTAAGTTAATAAAGGAAAGGAATGCCAATGATCTCCAGCCTAGCTGGTTTGAGGTGGGAAGGTTTACCTCCTTGGAGGGTTCCTGCCCGGGTTTGGTCTCAGGTTCGATTCCCACGTTCCACCGAAAAAATAACCGTTGGGTTTGAAAGGAGAAACCCGTGTGGTTCCTATGGGATTCGATCCTGGGCAGTGGTCGCTTTACAACACGGGATTTACTGCTGAAACACTACTCTCCAAAAAAAATAAAGGAAAGGAATAACCTTAGTTTCAAAGGGTTAAAGATTTAAAACAACGGTCTAGAAACCGTGGGCTAAAGATGGAGACGAAAACACGAGGTTTTTTCATGGAATAATAAATAACAGAAGGATGTCCAATAATATTCCGGGGTTGATGGTTCGAGGAGAGTAGGTCACAAAGCCGTCGTTGGTGAAAAAAGAGGTACTTTTGTTTTTCGGAAATAAGGTTGTAAAGACGCTTTATACTAGGCCGAATTTGGATTATTTTGGGATTAAAAGACTTTCAGAGGAGGACGATGAATTTTTGATACTCCCGTTCATGAAAAAAGAAATAAAAGAAGCGGTCTGTGGGTGTGGGGATGAGAGGGCTCCTGGGCCAGATGGGTTCGACTTCCGGTTTATTATACGTTTTTGGTCGGTGGTGGCAACAGACTTTGTTGCTATTTTGAAAGACCTTATTTCTTTAGGGGAGTATAGACCAATTTATTTAATTGGGGTTATTAGTAAGGTGATCTCTAAGACGCTTGCAAATAGGCTGCGGGTGGTTATTGGTGGTGTTATTTCAGAATCGTAATCGGCTTTTCTAAGCGGCGGATATATCCTAAATGGCCCGTTGATAATTAATGAGGTGACGTCATGGTTGAAGAAAACGGGTAAACAAGCATTTATGTTGAAACTAGACTTTGAAAAAGCCTATGTCAATGTGAACTTGGGGTTTTGGGGTTCAATTATGATACTGATGGGTTTTCCAGCTAAATGGTTTAAATGGATAAGGGGTATTCTGGAATCGGCTCAGTCAGGGGTTCTTGTAAATGGTTCGTCAACGTTAGATTTCGATTGTCATAAAGGGTTACGTCAGGGCGATCCTATCTCTCCGTGTTTATTTATAATTACTATGGAAGCGTTCTCGTGCTTGTTGAATAAGGCGACTGACGTTGGTATAGTTAAAGGTATTCACATTCCTAATAGTGGTCCAAAGTTATCTCACCTATTGTATGCGGACGATGCGATGTTGATTGGCGAATGGGATGAAAACAATGTGAAGAATATTACTCGAGTTTTGAGGATTTTTAATATTTGCTCCGGACTCTGAATAAATTTAAACAAGTCTAGTTTGTTCGGGTTGGGGGTGAATAGAGAATATCTTCTTCGGATGGTGTCTCTCTTGGGATGTCGGGTAGGTGAAATTCCATTCGATTATTTGGGTATTCGTGTGGGAACAAACATGAATCGGGTGGCTAATTAGGATCCGATTATAGAAGTTTTTCGAAATCGTCTCTCAAAATGGAAAGCGTCTATGCTTTCGGTGGGTGGTAGGTTGGTGTTGATTAAATCAGTCATGGAAAGTCTCCCAACTTATTGTTTTTCGTTATTCAAAGCGCCGGTTACTATTATTCAAAACCTTGAATATATGATAAAGCACTTTTTTGGGGTGGAAATGTCGAGCTTAGGAAGATGTCTTGGGTATCTTGGGAATGGGTGACTATGCCGAGAAATAAAGGAGGCTTGGGTTTGTCTAAACTTGGCCATTGTAATGACGCGTTATTATCAAAGTGGTTATGGCGATATAGAACTGAATATGGAGCCTTATGGAAAAAAGTCGTGGATGGAATTCACCAAGTTCGTAGAAGATGGAAATTTATTCAGTGAATAATAGATTCAGTGGGGTTTGGTCGAAGATTGTTAAGAGCAACAACAAACTAAAGGAGGTGGGCGTTGAATTCGATGGCTTGATTTGTGGTGTGGTTGGTAATAGCCGGGCGATTCGTTTTTGGCTTGATGTTTGGTGGCCTGGAGGTCAGTTAAAAGATTGCTTTCCATTGTTATACAATTCGGCCAAGGACAAACAATGTGTGGTTGCAGATGTGGTTGGAGAGGATAATGGGTCGGTTATGTTGGTTTGGGAGTGGCAGAGGAGCTGGCTTAGCTTCGTGATTGTGAGGAGCAGATGCAAAACATGGAGTTTAAGGGTGGGTAGGACATGTGGGTTTGGCATGGATCCACAGATGGTTTATTTTCGGTTTGTAGTGTGAAGAGGAAAATTCAATTGGCGCAGCATTAGGCTTCGTTTTATGTCTTCGAGTGGTGTAAGTGGCTTCCGGCAAAATGTAACATTTTTGCGTGGAGGGCGGAAATGGATCGGCTTCCGACTAAGGTGGAGCTTCGGAAACGAAATATATATGTTGAAACTGTTCATTGTGTACTCTGTGAAGACCAAGAAGAATCAGCGGATCATATTTTTACGGGTTGTATTTTGGTTGCGGGAGTTTGGCAAACGATCTCCCAATGGTGTGGTATTCCACAAATTTTCAGCTTCAAGGTGAAAGATTTATTGGAGTTACATAAAACATGTCCTATGTCGGCCACTCGAAAGAAGGTTTTTTGCGGTATTGTGATTCTAGCTTGTTGGAGGTTATAGAAGGCTAGGAATGAATTTATCTTTGAAGGCGACAAATGTGGCAGAGATAATGGCAGATACTAAGTCCATGGGGTTTAAAAATAGGCAAAAAACGGCTTGTTTAAATTGGAGAGATTGGTGTAAATTTGATTGTATGTAATTGGTTTTCAACGCTCTGTTCCTATCTTAGGAATGGAGTTGCTTTTGGTTTGTTATTGAAGTTCAATTTAAAAAAAAAAAACAAATAATTTTTGGTCTTCCTTTCTTAGAAATCATTGTCTAACTCTAAATCAACTTAAAAGGGTTATTATAAGTTACTTTATTTGTGGTGCCAAACCGGGTCCAAAACTCCAAATCATTTTTTGGTACAATTCCAAACTGATTACAAAACAGCAGGCTGGGCTGGGTCAGGTCCAAACCGAGTAGGGCTAAATTGGTTTTTAAGTGTAGCGGGCCAGGGTATAAACCGGCTTCGCAGACCCAAACTGTTTTTTTTACACCCCTAGATAAACAAACCAGCCCAAGCCCACTATGGCTAGGCTTGTTTAGAGCATTAATGATAGATAACAAATAATTTCATTTGGTTTGGTTTAAGCCCAAAACCTACACAAACCGAACCAGAAAGACTATGAAACAGAAATAAAGTAATAAACCACATTGATTCTAGAAGCACATTCAATCTAGATTTCTAAACAAAGTTTCACAGAGATACTTTACTAATAGATAGACCAATATCTTATGCTAATCAACTAACCACTGATTCAAGACTAATCCACAGGAAAAGTAAAAAAAAATTGAAATCTTGAAAATAAAAAAGATTGTTTTCAAGCATAATGCGCGTTAGCATATGAAAAGAACTGTATACTAGATGCTACAAGCACCACCACCACCACCACAACTTCCATCATCCTCATGATGTCGGATTTATTGTAGATAAATTTGGAATTTGTAGTCAATTAGGGAGCATGTTCATAGTGGAGCCAGGCCAGCCCATGTTTGAGTACATGGGAAGATTTTGCATGTGCTGTGGTGGCGGCTGCTGCTGCTGCTGATGTTGCTGCTGCTGTTGTTGGTGTTGGTGCTGGGTAGCATTGTTGTAGGAGCCAGGGATCCTATGAAGAGGGCTGCTCCCACTTTCATCAGATGATTCGCTCGATGGACCTTCAGATGGAGGACTTATACCAGGAACCGCCCCTCCGCCACCACTGCCGCCACCGAAACTCAACATGTTTGGTGGTGTGACTGGTGATGGCCCAACACTAGATTTCGGTTTTTTTGCCTCTGCAATGAAGCTACCAACAATAACCTGATACACAAAATCATTGTGTTAATATACACTATGCCCATATGTTATCAACACACACGCATAGGGTGGTGTGTCTAAAGAGAACGAGGGAGAGGAACCTGTACGGGTGATGCCGCCACCAACATCCCAGCAACACCGCCACCCAAAACTCGGCCATCTGAACCAGCAAGGGAAACACTTAATCCACTAGGTTTGCTGTTACCATCACTTTCTGAGTGCACAAAGGAACCTGATAATGATATTATCTCAAACCGCCCCTGAAGTTTACAACATGAAATGAAACAAATATTTAGTAATATGTGATGGAGTATTAACTACAAACAGGTTGATTTGAATGAAAAGGTATAGTTGTAACATAAAACTGCAAAACATAAAGAATCAATTACACAGGAGTCTCTTCACAAAAAGCAGGTTAATGCTCTGGCCAGGTTATTTCTAATTTGCATGAACTCGAGAATTTAATAAAAAATAAAAGACGAGTTAATGTCACTGAATAGTAACCAAGTTTCACCATTGTTCCACCTAAGTACTGACACCTTTGTGTAGTAAAACCATCAAGTTTCATAATTTAAAGGCAGTGAAATATTAAAATTTTGGAACTGTAACCTATTTGCTGATGTGGCAAACATATTGTATTTACATGGCTAAAACCATCTCAAGTGTATGCACCCAAATTGTACAAGTTTTTGGTGTAACCATATTCAATCCACCAATTTACACCAAATTTGGCGTAACATTATTTATCATACCAGAATTTCACAAGTCACATATTTACTATATAACAAACGTAATTAAAGCGAGAGTAGTTAAACCCCTTATTTGGTGTTTGAGTGACATAAGGTGAAACTTTGTTACCGTTTAAGTATCAGGTGACATTAACACAAACAGAAACCACTAATTTGAGCAATAGGTAAAATATTCTGCATACTCATATTCACAAGAACTTAATTGTAACGTCTTGAAAATTGTATGTATAAAAGGGGAGTGAGTAAAAGTATAGACCTCATAAGTTACAGTACCACCAGACGATGCTGGCTGGCGAAGTGTGACATTGCTAATGGCACCATTGGCAGATAAAATACATACTGTACGAGGTCCTTGTTGTGAAAATGACACCATCGTTGAGGATATATCCTGTTACAATAATTAATAGGAATCAAGAAATGTTAAGCATGTTCCATATAAAAGATAGAATATTGTAAACGGTAACGTAAAGATTATCAAAACATGTAACATGATTACAACAAAGAATGCATCCATTCACAATTACCAAAATGGGTGAGCATAACTTTCACTTGGAAATTAACCGTTAAGTACATTATACATACTTAAAAGGTAAAAGATAAAACTTTCTAAGCAATACAACATAGCACTTTTATAAAGCCACAACTAGTACAAACTAAAAAGAACTAAGATAGATTTAATGTGCTACAAAAATTAGGTAGTTGAACCTAGCGGACCACTGAGCGATGCTAGAGGATATTTACATACATTATTTATACATAGAAGAATTGAGTTCATATGTATAAAACACATGCAGTGTCTACAATCTAAACTATATATGCCATGTGCATACATTCAATATGGCATTAACTATGCATTATTAAAAGTATGGAAACTTAAAATGGTCAAACAAGCAACACTTCTGATTAATATACCTCTTCTGTCTCATGAAAATCACAACACTTGACAGTAAATGTGCCCCGGTACAATTTAAATGCATAGAATGCATTTTTCATGATATAACTGTCTAATAGATCCACAAAAAAAAATCATCAGAAACTAAGAAGAAATGTTTTAATTTGGTCCATAGTTTTACATACATACATTTGCCACAATAGGCACCTAGAAGTAAAGGTCTTTCAGCATAAAGCGTGCACAAAGCGTCAAGGCCAAAAGAAAAAAAGTAAAACTCCTAAACTTAGAGAAGAAATATGTATGCACTAGCAAACTTCGAAATAAAAACCGTAGATACAACTTCGCAAGGTAGGTGTGATTCACAAAAAATCCAATTAACCAAGATATTAACTGAATCACAAGCCTCATAATCATCAAGATCACCTAATCTAACAATCTTTCTTTCAAAAGATCACAATTTTAACTTAGCTACTGACCCAACTAAGCTCATCAACAAGCCTACTAATTTGATCAACCTATCAAGCTAACTAGAAGCTAATGCTTATCTATAACTCTCATTGTTCATCAACTTTTTTTTAACACTTAAATATTTAATTTTATTAACAAATAATCGCGAAAAATTACATCAAGATAGCGGGCAGGCGGGCAACAAGCTGCGCCGCCACCCCTTTCTGGACGGCAAACCCTAACCTACTAAAAACGAACCCATGCTCTCCCGGAGTCGAGACACTGCTATGAATAACCCGTTGGACTCTGGTCAGGAAACGGATGGCTTCAGGTGCCAAGAAGCCAAAGGTATCAAATGCTAGGGGAATGAAAACGTGTTGGTTCATCAACTAAACAAGTAATTTGTGGAAAATAAACATAGACATAAACAAGGATGCAAATATCAAATCAAGATTATTAATTTAAGAAAACTAGGCATAAAAAATAGCATTACCTCTCCTGTTTTAACAACAATGACATGAGGTGTAAACCCTACTCCAGGCAAACCTGTCCATTTAATGCATAATCAGTTAATCACTATAACATTCATCTTAAAAACTTAACATAACTAGATAACACTGATATATACCCAAAGCATCCAATTGCCTCTTCCCCGAACCCGGTGGCCGTCCTCTCTGTTTCTTAGCAGCCGAATCCAAATTCGCAGTCCCACCGCTCCCCTCATTCGAATTCTCCAAATTCCCACCACCAGCAGCAGCAGCAGCATTAGAAACAGCATTAACAGGAGGCGGAGACAACCCGAGGGCAATGCCGCCATCATTCGAAGGCGAATACTTCCTCGGGCGCCCTCTCTTCTTCTTCGCCGGCTCGGTTCCGTAGCCACTTGCCCTAAAGCCGGGTCCCGGAGACGATCCATCATTATAGTGATCAGAATTGAAGGGGAAACGTTGCTGAATTGAATTGGGTGTCATCAAGTTTGGATTTTTAGTGTTCCCAATTGCAGTAGGGTCATTAGGAAGATGGTGGTGGTGGTGGTGATGGGTGGGGTATGAATTGGGTGGCATCATCATGCCAGGTGGCGGCTGCTGGTGCTGGTGGTGATGTTGATCCATTGATTAAAGAAAAGGGTTGGTGAAATGCAGGTGGATCTTGAATCTTGGGAATCTAGTTGAAACAATTCAGTTGAATTCAATTGAATATGAGGCGACTGTTTGTTGAAGGAAGAGATGAAAGAGAGGGAGGGGGGGGGGGGGGGGGTATTATTATTATTATTAATATTGTTAGGGTTTGTATGTTTATAAAGATGAAGGCTTGGGCATTTATTGAGTGCATCTACTACTTGTGCTGTTCAGATATGCTTCACTTGTGTGTGACATGTTCTGTTTGCCTACATAGGATAGTTTTCAACAACTTTCAACTATCTTCTTATCTACAGCTGAAATCTTCTAAGTCAACATTTTAACTTTTTTTTTTTTTGTTGTTATTATGTTTAAGTTGAAATACAATGTATTAAAAGTGTCTCGTCTTTCTACTTCCTTTAGTCGGTAATCTAGTTGCACATACTGATCGTTGGGTTGTCGTTTGGATACTTATAAGTCTACCTTTGTATATTGTTTGTTTCTTAGTTATGATATTGTCTTTTGGTTCTTGAAACATCTAACATGTCATGTGTTGTTCTAGTGCTAAAACTGAATATATATGGGTGTTGGCTCGTAACAATCTTCTTCTTGGTTTACATTGTCCTCTCTCCAAAGCAACCATAGTTTTGTGTGGTTTGTCCCGTGCTCCCAGGGATGCTACATCACCGAAAGGGGTACCAAAGGCATGGTGTTGTGTTTCCATACACCCACAGATGGTACATTTTTTTTTCACCTCCTGGGAGGCCGTTTTGCAGCACCCAAGGACCCATCATGGTGTTCCCCTGGTTGCCACATAGGACATTAGCAAACTTGCAGGAACGTATATTGCACTTTTTTTAGCAACAACCTTTTTACATCAGTACACCTTCGGCGAAACTTGAACCTTTAACTTCAAGGAGAACACCACCTTAACGGCAATTATTTTTGCCATCTAGACCAAAACGAATTTTAAACGGAATGTATGTTATACTAACATACTAATTTTGTTGAGATTTGTTAAACATAAAAGGTCATTTAACTTCAAAGTCAAAAGTGAGTGGCTACAGTTGTACAACCACAATAGGAGTACAAGAGAGGGTCCTGACCTAAGTCTGGAAACTTTTAAAGCTTGCAAGTTACCAGTGTAAAGTTAAATGTTTAAAATTGTACAACATTTGATAGTTTTTATATAAAGAAACAAGAAAGTCTTGTCAAAACAAATATTACCACTTCAAATTCTCAACATATCATCAAGTCAGATCAAAGAACATCCTTTTATAAAACAAAGAAGAATTAAAGCATCAATCCAGTCCTGTCTATAGCACACAACTTCAAGAAAATGTGGTTTAATCTAGCATCTGATCTCATATGAACCTGCTTTGGTGATATACCTGACCCACTCAACCGTGTTGTACCCGCTCTTCTCCCATACCTGTAAACATAAATAAATAAAATAAATTAGTTAAAAATATAATCAATTGTAGAAAGGTTTAAAAAGATTATGTACCTTGAGAAACCTGACTCTTAATCCAGATGCTGTAAACATAGGAACCTACAAAAACACAAGAATGAAAACATTTCTTATTTTGGAAATCAAATTTATTCACCGTTTTTCATATGATTCTTAATAATGAAAAAGAGTTATCACCTGAAACTCCATTTGTATTGGTGGCCTAGTCCATGATTTCTTTTCTACGATCGTTGAAATCAACTCCACTTCTGCACTCAAAGTTGATTCTGTTTGTCCCGGGAATTTTCGTATCCTGCAAATTTATTATAACACGTGTTAAGGACCACCACCTAATTACAGGGTATTCACAAAAAAATTAAAAAAAACAGATCACGATGTTTAGATAATAGATACTCACTTCCACATCAAACAGTCCATAGAAGCATTATACTTGGCTCGCCCAGATGTCACTTGAACACTTGTTTTTGCTGTCTGTTTCGGTACTGGAACCTTGATCACAACTCCAAGTGCAAACATTTTTGCACCAAAAACACTCTTTACCTGAAAGCCAATAAGGTTAGAATATAATAAAAATAAAATTACTATTGGTGACAGTTTCGACTCGTTTACTTCCTAATGGGTTGATTCAGGTCATATTATTATCTCTGGTGGATTAATAGTTGTCCAAACTGTACTTTTTAATGCATACAACATTCAAAACCAATTGTAACCTCACTTGATTTGCTCATTATTTACTTAAACTTAAAAGTCAAAAAGTATTTCGGGTCAACCCATGTTGACCCATTAGCTAACCCTGTCATTTTTCCCTCTTTGTTGTTTACGAACCTTAACGTTAACTTCCATGCGCGTCCTGCCCAATTCTTTGATGGTTGGCAATACCCGGAATGGAAGATTTACACCTTCAGTGATACGATATCTGTTGCGTAAATTATTAACATACATGTTACAATGTGTTGCATAAAATATCATATCTCTATATCAACAAAATGGTGAGATTACTTCATTAGTTCGAATTCACCATCTGGTGGCACAAAGCTGACAGTTTTTTCTGAATTAAATCTGGTCAAATTTACACACTGATGGAAGGTAACATCATCCAGCTCAATAGTTTTCCCACTGCATTAAATAGTAAATTACTTTTTTTAATCAAATTGGAACATACATCAAACTAGTATATTTAACATCTTTAAAATCAGAAAATACCTCTTGGTAGGGCGGGACTTAAGTTCAGCTTCTTTTTCGAGTCCAATTTTGTCATTTAATCCCAGCTTCAAGTCAGGCATAC
Source organism: Ambrosia x helenae (assembly GCA_030844895.1). Lineage (NCBI taxonomy): Eukaryota > Viridiplantae > Streptophyta > Magnoliopsida > Asterales > Asteraceae > Ambrosia > Ambrosia x helenae. Next base: position 93,317 of record JAUTDX010000371.1, read on the forward strand.
CAGAAAGGAAACACTTCATAAGAATCTTGCCCGTTACATCACAACGTAGTACACTGCCTATTAGCATTATTGTTATTTAGCAGGGAATAATAATATCAACGTATGCATATGTTAAACACATTTAGATTGTACCTTTGGAAGACATAAGAAGGTTAACACTTTCGACAATATCCAAAAACACTTCATTCTTTTTATAAGAAAGACCTTCCCTACGCCACCCAACTGCACCTGTTACTTGTAAAGTAGCGTTGGGGACAGGCTTATCTGTAGGCTGTTTAAAGTCATTTAAAAAAAAAGATAAAATTCAGATAATATTTAATTTGTATAAAAATAAAATAAATAATTACCTAGATATGAAAAACAATCCTAGAGAAGAATTAAAAGGGTAGTAGGTGACCGCTAACCTTAGATGAGAATGGTGAGCGTACACCTTCTTGAGTAATGTAGAGTTTCAACATCTCTGGTGAGAGATTTTGTGGATAACCGAAATCCATAATTTCTGCAAATAAAACAAGATATACAGCAGACTGAAACACAGTATAATACAAAAAATAAAAAATGAAGATAAAAATACGATTGAAGTAAAGCAAGTAAGCAACTTTTACCGTCTAATAGCTCGTATATCAATACAAAGTTGTTGCGGATGGCATCCTCGTCAAAAGCACCGCCAAAATACGATTTAAATAAATTAACGGCCTGCATGAGAAGAATATTAGTTAACAAACATTAGTCTTAGGAGTTAGGAGTTTATAAAAATAGAATCTAAGTTTCGGTCTGCTATCTTCTTGATAAATTAAGAGGTTAAAAGGTTCAAAATATTGACATTCACAAGTCTTGGTATTTCTTTTCGTAAACAAGTATTAATTCAAAAGACCCTTGTAGATTAGAAGACAACAAAGTACCTCAACAACAAACTTGAAGGCGCATGCTACATTGGCGTTACTGCTGACAACAATGACAATGTAGACATTGCTAATTCTCATATAGAAAAAAGAGCAACCACCAATCTGGCGAACAGGACATGTACCTAGCTCCTTTGTTTGCATTATGTGCAGTCTAAAGGCATCAACCATATTTCCCCTAAAAGATGTAACAATAAAGCACAAACAGAAACAAGATAAATGAGCACATTAACATGTCTGCATTTGCAAGAACTGAAAAATATGACCGTATAATACAATCACTAAATAAGATCCATAAATACAAGTTATTAAAAAAAACAACTTTGACAAAATAATGTATAGAACATAGATAAAACTAACTGTAGAAATATGCTAAAGCCATCAAACTATTCAACCATCTTGCATACATTACAACAACCATAATCGTAAATCACGAGTGGCAAAGCTATTGGTAGGGTGGGATGCAACCATAATCGTAAATCTCTGGAAGCAACCTCTCTATCCCTGGGGATAGACTATAGAGAGGTTACTTCCATAGAGGTCCGCGACTCCAAAACAAACAGCATCATACAAAGTAGTTCCAAACAAACTAAAAAAACACAACATGAAATCTACCAATAACAAAAAGAGTGGTAGATTTCCAGAGAGGCCTTACCTCTATCCCTGGGGATAGAGAGGCTGCTTCCAGAGAGGCCCGCGACTCCAAAACAAACATCATACAAAGTAGTGAAAGCAAACTAAGGGGCCGTTTGGAAACTTCTGAATGGGTAAGTGCTGACCCAGTAAAAGGTCTGAATGGTTAAGAGGTTCTAAATGGTTAAGTGCTGAATTATTAACTGATGTTTGGTTGGACATCTTAATGGTTAAATTTGCTGCTTGCAGCAGGGATCCGTTGGTTTTTGTTGCTGCTTGCAGCAGCTCGTTAGCAGCAAACAACATCGCAGCCTTCACCTTCACGTTTCCAAGTCTGAATCAGTCAGACTTGAATCCAAATCTGACCGTGTAAGTGGCTGGGTCAGATCCTTGGCTCGTTCAGACGTGTCCAACCAAACACGCCTGTCTGACCAAGTCAGACGGCTGAGCCAATCAGACACCAATAAGACGCAGACAAACAGCCCCTAAAAAACACCACAGATATCTACCAATAACAAAAAGAGTGGTGGGAAAGTAGCGTAGTAGAAACAGTAACATATATACATAAATACAAGAACACAATCACATGCAAAGTCCCACCTAAAGCCTAGGAAAAACTAAGCCCCGAGGCCCGAAGACACATGTTTACCCTCCCCTAAAAATCGTTAACCTTAATCCTACATCTCCACAAACTCCTATCCAGAACCATGTTTTCGGAAAGGTGCAACTCTAGCGAATCCCGTCTAATCGGCTAATCCCAAATCAATTTACACCTACCTCTACTCGTCCTACCTTCCACAAAACAAATGGAATCAATAATATCATAAATAGAAACAAACCCATCTCCTACATAATAGTTCTAAGTAGTTAAATCTTGATACAAAAACACTCCCTTTTAAACAAGAATTAAGATCCTAAATTGAACAACAACAAAACAAGAAATGTAAATCGAATGTATAATAAATTGTAGAAAACTGATGATTGAAGTGACATACCCAACATCGTCTCGATAAAGACGGTTGATGAGGACATCGCCACGAAGATTTAAGAAGTAGATAGCGGAAGCAGCCACCGGCATCTTTAAAGCAGCCGGTGCAGTCAACACTTGAATCAGAAGAAGCACCCACAGAAGAAGAAGAAGATCGGATCTGGAATGCTTTTTTACAAATTGGGTTTCAGGTTTCTTGGATTGCAGCTGTCTGTCGACGAATTGGGGCAGTCTTCGTTGAAATACACGTTTTTTTTTGTTTTTTTAGATTAATCTGGTTTAAGCAATGTCTTGTAAAAAAAAATTATATTACTTCGGTGTTCGGATGACTTTTTATTAACACTTAGATTTTATACCATCGAATGAAAACGTTTTATATTTGAGCCGACTCGCTTGTTTTCGAACATAGTATATGTTAGAAACGTAGGTAACTTGAATATTTACTGTCGAAATAAAACATTTTATATTTGATCCGACTCGTTTCCGAACAAAATTTACATCAATATCGTATACCAACCGATATCATACGTTAAAATAAGAATGAAAACGTTTTATATTTAACCAAACTCGTTTCAAAAGGAAAAAAACTTTATGTCGAAAAGTGAATTTATATCGTTTATAGAAAAGTTTGGTGATATAATGGGTTACATGCCAAAAGTTTGAGGGTTAAAAAGAAGTTAGAAAGTAAGAGTGTCTTTTTTGTAAAGTTAGAAAGTAAAGGAGTTAATTCTGTCAAGCCAGAAAGTTGATGTTTGTCAAATATAAACTTGAGGGATGAAGTTTGTCACTTTAAAAAAGTTGAAGGGTTGGTACTTAAAGAGCATGGTATGGTCACCGACCATGCTCTTTAAGATATATATATATATAGGGGATGGTTCATTATATATATATAATGTGCTTTCCTCTAGAATTTGTGGCAGGTGGGTCATCAGCGTTGTGGGTGTGAGTGACATTTTGTATATGAGTGTACCAAGGTGACTGGGCTTTATTTGACGTTGAAAAAAATATTCAAGTTGTTATTTACTATCAATATAAACTGTAATTAGTGATTTTACATAGGATGTGTAAGAGCATTTCAAACGGTGTTAATGTGACATCGTCCGATATTTCAAACCCAAGCCACAAACCATCACCAATTCACCATTGTAGGAGAGGAGTCCGAAAGGTTTGGTCCGGGTGCACGGACTTGCCCGAACGATGGTATGTGGGCCCCCTTCACACGCTCGCTCGCCTAGTCCCAAAATAGAAAATAGAGACAAATGGCATCAACTCTGTCCCGATCTCTACCCTTCATTGTCTCCAGTGAACTAATTTTTCATGGTTTTTTATCTCAGTTGTTTATGATAATCTTTTTAGCTTTTTCTAATTTATCAGGCTTCGAAGCAAGGTTTTTTCAAGAGTTATATATTTGATCTGTACCTTTTTTTTTTTGAACGGCTAATTACATCCTCACCTAATATTCCACTAATATTCACCTTTATCACCTGTGAGGGGATTCGAACTCCTGCCTCACCTTATACACCCTCACCCCCACACCACTAGGCCAAAGCATGAGTGGCTTGATCTGTACCTAGTTAGTGGTTACTAGTTAGAAAGAGTATATTGTTGAAAATGCATGTCACGCCCCATGTTATCCGAATAATCTTTTCATCAATTAAAGTTTTGTAGATGTTCTCGTCAATAGTATTGTTGAAAAGGTCAACACTACTCATCGCCGTTCGCTCCGTGTTGCTTAAAGTGGATGGGTGCAATGGGGTTTGTTTTGAAAAAAGAATTCCACCACAAACAAAACGTTACCAGTATTTTCAACTTGTTATGTAAAGTTTTAGTCATGGTTATCACAAATGTATGCATTTGTTGTTAGGACGGGCATAACAAATCAGACACAACACGATAAGACGACCATATAAGATACTAGACATGAACATGACACAATAGCTTATTGTCCCAATTTTTTCCAAACACGAACATGACCTGTTCAAAACAGGTCAACACGAAACGACCTGTTATAAAACTTGTTTGTTGACACGATAGATATCACATATTTATGATCCTATTTAGTGAAATGAAAATTGCCAAAAGTTCATAAAAGTCCTTAACTAAATAATCTTTATTATACTAGTGGGTAAGCCCGTGCGATGCGGCGGGTGTCGCCAAGTCTCTTGTAGAAAGTGTTTTCTAACTTGATATGTCTTAAACACTGATTATATTTGGGTATCACCACCACCACCGCTACTATATCTAAGTAATATGATATTAAATTAAAATAATATTTACTTATAAAAATATTAATATTATCATGTATGAACATTTAATATGCCAATGACCTCCAGCCCAGCTGGGGAGAGGTGGGAGGGTTTACCTCTTCGGAGGGTTCCCGCCCGGGCTTGGTCTTGAGTTCGAATCCTGCACACCACGAAAAAATTCCCTGTAACGGTTTGAGATAACTTCAAAGTGGACACCGGTGCGTAGGTAGTGATTCGAACTCGGGTCGAGGGGTTGTCTGTCGATTGGTTTCACCGCTGAAGCACACCTTCCAAAAAAATATGTATGAACATTTAATATTACTAATGGATTAATTATACAAGATTAATGTAAAGTCTTTGATATTAATATGGTTTATTAACTATAATTTGGTGTAATTAAAGACAAGTTTAAAAGACAAATTTGCCCTAAAAAGTAGTTAAGATGTGTATTATGTATTGTATGATAAGCAAATCTACTTGTACCTCTTAATTTTTAAGAAGTGCTTGAGAAATGCTTTATAATATAGTATAGATATAGACTAGATTATACCCCGGGAACGTCCCGGGGTTGAAAAATCTAATATGACATATTAATTTTACATATGAAATAGAATGATGCGCTTTATAGTTACATGCATGAAAGCTTCGGGTAGCAGCTAACCTAAAACAATTAAAAATATATCTCCAATGTTAAACGCCTAACCTTAAACAATGTATAACTCTAATATTAATATCTAACCTAAAACAATGTATAACTCTAATGCTAACGCATGTTGAAAATAGAATTCATATTTACTGATTTGAACATAATTAGTGACTTGTCTATACATGATTAATGATTTTCCTGAACACTTTGTGTTTTTTCTTGTTTGAACAAAACCCAACAAAAAATAGTCGTTTTTTTCTCCGTTTTTTATATAGCACTATGGTACTCGTTGGAAAGATAATAAAACGCTCGTTAATTTGGTGTAATTTTTTTCTTTAAAACATCTCGTATATAAAAGATATTAACGTTTAAAAATTATGGGAGGAAAATAAGAGAGAAAAATCTAATTTTGTTTTTAAATTATTTTTTTCCTAAAATATCTCAATGCCACATGGGATGACACATGACACACTCAAAGATGAGAATGCCTCTTTGAGTGCCATGTCATTAAAATGACTTTGGTTTATTATGGGTATGTTTGGTAAAAATAGCTGGAGGCTGGTAGCTGCAAGCTGGTAGCTGGTAGCTGCAAGCTGTTAGCTGGAAGCTGGTAGCTGGAAGCTTTTTAAATGTATTTTTGTGTTTGGCAGAGTAGCTGAAGCTTTTAATAAAATCTACAAAATAACCAAAATGGACATAATTAAAAGCTTGTAAAGAAAGTTTTTATTTTATTTTTAAAATAGAATGGGTATTTGTGTCATTTACTAATTAAAAGCTTGTAGCTAGTAGAGCTTTTTCTTAAAAGCTACTACTAGTAGCTTTTCACTATAGAGCTTTTTCTCCAATCTAAAAGCTTCCAGCTCCTTCAACCAAACAAGACTTTTTATTGAGTATGAGCTTTTTCTTAAAAGCTTAAAGCTTGAAGCTCCTAAAAGCTCTTAAAAGCTCCTTGCCAAACATACCCTATATGTATAGATAGATAGATTAATGCTTAGCAAAGTTAAGACAAAAATCCATTAAACTTAAATCATAACATCCACTACAAAAGAAATATAAGTAGGTCGCTAACATGTTATCAAGTTTTTAAATTGTTTAAACACGAATTTTATCATGTCCTAAAATGTCGACCTGTTTAAAACACAATACCTATTAAGCCAAAACCTGTTAAGAATAGTGGATTTTCATATAGTATATATAAAAAGATATATTATTGTAAATTTTTTTATCAATAAACCTAGAAATTGAATTAGTACATTATAAATTAATTCACAAAATACCAAATATACTACGGTCTAAATAGGATAACTCAACTCAAAAGGCTAGTCAGATAACCCATTTGGTCTATAAATCTAAGATTTTTTCTCCGTACAACCAAAATAAAATAAGTATCGTACCTTACAATTGTTTCAATCCATAACTAAATAAAACTATGTAAAACATAAGTTACTTAACATTACATATGATGTTAACCTAATGACCTTCATAGTGTCAAGGTTATCTGCATTTTATTGTATATTTACATCATATATGATGCCTTTGTTTTAGGTTGACCACTGTATTTTGTGTAACTAACAGGTCATGTTTTTTCAATTGATCCATCTAACACATTTGATAAACAAGTTGTTAGCCGTATTTGAGTGTGCTAAACAAACGTCAACATGTCAACCGTGTATAATTATATTACGATCCATTTACAACACATCAAACAAGTTTGACTTGCTAAGCCAATGATTTAAATGGTACATGTTCACGTTACATAGTTTCATGTGTTTCCTGTTTATAGTTAATGCTTTTAGGATGAATAAACATGTGAGTCGTGTTTGAGTTTAAAAACACCATTCATAACTTTCTGTTATTGCTCATCAGCTTTCTCTCTTGGTTTTTTTATTAATGCAACTAGAAATAACAAAACTTATGTAGACCATAACCGAACACATAGGCACGAACAATCAGACGATACAGTTCTCTGTTGTTGCTTTAGTAAAATCTTAGAAACCCATGTCCCTATTGGGCTTGGAAGATCATAGAAACTATCAAGGTGAAGTTAGGTTAAGTTGCTTGCATAATTTGATCTCTCAAGGTAAGACATTTTTATAAACTTTAGGAGGCGCGATTTTCTCCAGCAATTGCTATTTATATGGGTATTATTATAATTTATGCGCTTCATGGGACAACTGCCAAGTGTAAGGAGATGTACAAGGAGGGAGAGGTTGCTGGATTTACGATTTAGTAGGAACAGACAACGCAAGGCCCTTGTTGATGCAATTGAATGAAGAACACGTGCTGAGTTTGTTGCTATAACTGTCGGTGTGATCATCTCACACCTTTCGTTTATATAAATGAAATCGAGTTATGTTATTGCCTCGTGTTATTTGCTGAAATTTGTCTTCTCTCATTCGGGCCGTGTAGTTTTTTGCCTTATCGGAACTCATTATAGTAAAGTTTGCTAACAACAGAGAAATTTATTCAGAGATGATGTTATCAGTATATCTATTGAAAACAGCATCTATCAATTTGATTGCCATCAAATATTTTGCATACTCGGATGCTTGATAGTAGTCAATGCACTTGTAGTAGCAACACACTCGGGTTTTGCATACATGTTTTTCGTCCGACTTGTATAATTGGGTCTCTGCTGTTGTAAATTTTCTTTCATGTTTTTATAAATTTTCACATGGTTTTATACTTGATCTTTTTGTCATCATACATTGTATTCATTGTAGTCTCAAAAGTCATTTTCCTCCTTGTATGACTCTTTCATTGAATACCACAAATGTTTAAAACATACCTAACACTTTAGTCTCACATTTTACAGGTTAAAATTAATTTGAAAATTCAAAATAAAAAGGATAAGCAGAAACACATGATTCTTCTTTCATCTTTTTTTCTTTAATTCTTATCCTTTATGACTTTTAGTCATTTTCCATCCAAGATTCAACCATTTAAACCATGAAATGGCAACTTTGAAACTTGGATTAAAAGTCAAGAAAACTTCCCCACAAAACATCCCTCTTGCCGTGTTATCTACGGCAACAAACCAAACATGTTCAAGTGTATCAACATTAACATTAAAAACCAAAATCAAACTTTTCATTATCCGAAAAACAAACCACCAACTTACAACCATAAGTTTCTCACTAGATATTTCTCGTACCCAAAACTCGCCTGCCAAAACCTAGGCTTATTCTTTAATCACTATAATATTCATAAGAAAGACAATGATCGTCTCAAGCGAGAGGAAAATCATAACTCTATACGTCGTGCATGCGGTCATCATGGATTTGAAGCCATAATATTTAGGTGTTGAACTTCTGTTCTGTAGCACTTGTGGATGCCTGTGCATAAAAAAAACACACACGCATATACACACACATAATATATACATATGTTATAAGATTGTCACATGTTAATGATAGTTTTATTGACACAAATAGAAGAAATTAAAGTTTTGTGCTAACCCCGATCGAGGTAACAAATTGGCAAACTGCGCATTTCACACAACGAGCACCATACTGGTACATCAAAAGCATTCTACAGCTTCCACAATTGACATGTGCAACCTGATTTGCTGTCGAAAAAATTCACAGTTTTTTTTTTGTTAACAAATTTAATCAAATGATTGTGAAAATAATTAGAAGTTAGATTACCTTCTAAAGCTAAATTAATGGTATGACAACAAGAACATTGTACACTTGTCGCACCACGGATGTACATGAGCAATGTGTGACAGCCTCCACACACCAGTTGTGCCATTTCTGTGCCTAAAATTAAAAAAAAAAAAAAAAAAAAAAAAAAAAAAAGCCCATATCTTAAAAATTATAAATTTTCTATGAAAACATAGATAAACTGATCAAAATGTGATCTACCAGGTGGAGGAACAGCAGTGACAGCATTGCAAACTGCACAACATACTGAAGTTGCTCCAATAGGATAAAGTAGAAGATTTTTACATCCTGAACATACTAGCTGGCTTTGAGAACCTGTTTCACAATACTTTTATCATGTTTTTTATTTGTCTAAGAAAATTTAGATCCAATAGAACTTTAATATTTATCATTCCATAATAAAAAGACAAATTTACAGCAAGATGGCAGGTAAACGGGTAACAAGCTGCGCTGCAACCCATTTTTTGTATAGCAAAACCTATCCTACCGAAAACAAACCCCTTGTCCCTAAGAGTCGAGAAATTGTTGTGTGCAACACACTGCAGTCTGTTTAGGAACCTAATAGCTTCCGGGGCCAACGAGCCAAAAGTACCGAAGGCAAAAGGGACGAAAGCATGTTGATTATCCGCGCAAAAAGAAAAAGAAACAAAAGTAAAAACAGAGCACTCTGTTTTTTCCATCATTCTAGGAATGGTTTGTCAAGTAGATATGCACCAAGTCACTAACTTTACTAATCATCATGTTATTATAAGCATTAATCAAGAAAATAGTTGGGTTTGTTCTCATAGAAAATCTTGTTTCTTTATTATTATTATTAGACATTAGTATTACTATCACTATTTTTTTGAATCTATTTGACTAAATTATCAAACAAGTCATATGCTGAACAGGGTATCTTATCAAAACAAACATCTGTATGAGCTAGTAAACATTAAGATACATGAACTAGATTAATAAGAATCAATAAATAAGTTATTCCAGTTGATCAATGATACCATTTTCAGGAGTTGTAAGTGGCACAGGAGGAGATGGATATGGAGCTAAAGGAACTGGCATTGTGTATCTAATAAAAAAAATGTCTACTTTCTTCAACTCCAACACTTCAAAAAATATTTACAAAATTAAAAGCTTCAAGTATAAGTTCTTCTCTTCTACTCTCATCATGCACCTGAAATAATCAAGAAAAAAACAAAGCCAAACAGAGAGGTAAGTTTATGTTTTCATTAATAATAATATTCATGTTGGCATCATTCCATGTTGCCATGAACACTTACTTACACACACCTTTGCTGGTTTATGCACACACACACACACACAGAGAGAGAGAGAGATTATATGGACAAAGATGATGAAGGTGATAAAAGGAAAATTATAGGTTGGTGATTAATATGGTGTTTAATGGCAAGAGCTATTCTATATTGTTGTGTTTCATCTTTCAATCACAGTTTTATATCAGTGAGTCCGCACACTGAATTGTGTAAAACCGGTTTTATGTTTGGCCTACCATCATTTATGTTGTTAGGTCCCACCAATGTATCATGTGTGTCTTATCAATCTTCTTAAAATATATGTATCATCTCTATGATTTATGATAATAATACCTATACATTTAATACACATAGTACAAGACTTATTCATTTTTCTCTCTTTTTGTTTATTATTTCATTAAAGTGTATCTAACTTTTGAGTTCAACATCAAAAGAGCAAAGGAACTAGACCGACAACATGGATACGTGGAGAGGAGATGAGATAGAAACTGACCGACGAATGGAGAATTTGTCGATGATGAAAATGAAATAAAGAAAAACTTGCAATTCAGCATAATCCTGTCAAGAAATATATATACATGAAACATAATGAAGAAACATACATAAAATAAAGTATCGAAGAGGGAGTGCAACGCTGAGAGGCCGATGATGAAAAGAGCTTGCCTTTTAAGGTCATTTTTTTTGTTATAATGTTAGATCAATACTATATAGAGGATAGTTGACAACTGTTTGAAGATTGAGCTAAATCTTCAAACATGAAATAGTGAAGATAAACATTGAACATGTCAAAGTTGGACTTGGATATCTTTGTTATGTGATCGTGCCAAACTTTTGACTCATAGAATAATAGTTTTTACACCTTTAAATATTTTAGAATAATGATTTTAATATGTTAAATACAATTTTACTATTTATTGTTATGTCTTGCAGTTTGAAAATTTTGAATTTCGGCTAATGAAATATTACTTTTATAAACTTTATATGGTTGTAAAACTAAAAAAACGGAGACCTAATTTTGTGATTATAATATTGGAACACGTGAGAATTGTACTGAGCCATCCAACAACTTAGATTTGCCCACGTCATCATTCACCCAAAAAGATTAAAAATTTATTATTGAGAACCTATTATTGGAAATAAAAATAGTGCAATAGGTCCCTACCTTAATTGGAAACCCAAGGTCTGGCTTACGCGGCACTTCCATGGCCATGAATTCATAAGGGGGGTGTGGCGCTTTTCGGGTAGTGTCTTTTGGATACCGTTGACAATTAGAGCACTCACATCCCATTCAATAAATGTACGTGAGTATGTCTATCAAATTATATAGGGTGAGTGTCACCCTAAATATGAAAAACTATTGTTCACCCCTATATATATTTTAATATTTTTGTAAGTAGTTGTGAATGAGAAGAGAGAAAATGTAATGATAAAAGTGTGAAGAAGTATTATTATTTTAATTAGGAGAGAGAAGATTTAGGGTGAAGTAGTGATTTTTAGTGTAATTTGATGGATGAGATTTGGTGGAGGGGATGTGAATACTCTAACAACCATAAAAAAAAGTTGCATCTCGATAAAAATTAACCGAGCTACAAAGGTTGAATGAATTTAATTATTTGACGGTTTTGTGATTGATCGTGAAGCAACAGTCGGGTTTATTTAATTTTTTTATTTTACCATTTCTCTATATAATAACCAAACCTTATCCCATTTTCACCCACAAAACTCACTGAGCTCCATCATCACCGTCAACGAACCTTCACTCTTCATCCATTTTCATCCCCAAAGCCACCGAGCTGCACCGTCACTGAACATGGTTCATTGGACCGAGAAGGAGGAGATAGCCTTGGTCACCACGTACATCAAAGTCAAAGACGCATCGACATCGCCACGACTATCCTTATGGCCCTTGTGTACTTTCAAAGAGTTGGTGAGTGGATATAACGACACGATTGATTCACTTCACCAGAAGTAGAACAACCTCCACAAAAAATGTGAGCGATTTAATACTTACTATCAAAGATCGTTGGAGGAGGAGAGTGCGGACATGATGGAAGGCGTGGTCATTAGGGGTCACCCAAATTGAGTACTAAATTCGGTACGGTGGGGAATTTCCCCACATTTTGGCGTGGCAAATGCTAAATTCGTGCTTAGATTAGTTTAATTGTGTGTTTTTCTAGTTTAATTGTGTTTTTTTAGTTTAATTGGTGCGTGGCGGTGGTTAGTGACCTTTGTGGTGGTGCCAGTGAAGGGTGGCGGTGGTTGGTGGCCACGTTTTGTCCTTTGACGCTAACTAGGTTAATTGCTATTATTAGATTTATATGATGATAATCGAATTTGATGATAACATAATCTGTAAATTAATACTTTCGGTATGTTCCCGTGTGTGTGATAATTCCCATTTTATAAGACGTTACATCCGCCGCGGGGGTAAACCAATTTTCTTACAAAACTCAAATTTTTAAATATCTTATTTTTGTTAAACTTTGTGCAACATTTATAAAGTTTTCTCAAGTGATCTACCATCATATATCTTGTACTTTGTCACTTAACTAGTATTCAATGTCGCGCTTCGCAGCAGGAGTGTAGAAGGGTGCTGGCGAGAATGTATTTGTTACATTTTATATCAATGGGTTATTATGGACTATGTAGGCTTTAATTTAAACAACGGTAGAAATAAGCAACCAACATGGTTAAGTATACATGTCTAAACTTGAAAAGTTAACTTTAACTATAATAAGGTAAACAAAAAAAAAATAATTAGATTTGTTACCTGGTATATTGAATGGTTAGTACACACCAGATAGGCTTTAATCTAAACGACGTAACAATAAGCAAGTAACATGGTTAAGTAAACATGTCTAAAGTTAAAAGTAAACTTTAATTATAATAAGTAAAAAATTATAATTAAACTTATAGAAAGATAAAAGAACAAATATTTGATAAAAAAATAAGTTAAACTTGAAATGTGAATCATATATAGAAAACAATATTATTAAACTTTCATGTGATACATCTATAAAAGTTCATGGGTAACTAATACTTTACTAAAGTGTATGCAATTTTGTTAAAAAAAACAATAAGTAAATTAATTAAACGAAAAGGAACAATACTATTGTAGCAATTGAAGTAATATTGACCAATAAGGACCTAATACTGTTTACAATTGGAATTGTTGTATATAGAATAGTTCATTTTTCTTGATTTCATTGTGTTTTTGCTTATACAATTTTGGCCAAGAATCACGATATTTGCATTCGATAAATCGCTCCACCAACCGATCCTGCGGCTTTTGTGCACATCTTGTGATATCTTTTAAACTTTTTTTTTTATTATAAAGCAATATCAATATTTATGTTTAGAATGTGAGGGGAATAAGTTTAGATACACTCATACACCCATTGTTTTTTTTTTTGTTTTTTTTTTTTTGAAACAAGGGTTTCCATCCCTTAATTTCAATGCACATTATATTGCACATCTGAATGTGACAGGACACATTCTTTAGAAGAAGAAAAAAAGTAGACTGTTTAGGTAGATGGTTGGTGAAACCTGAGGTCACTAGCCGTTGATTTAGCAAAACTACTTTTCTTTTTACAATATCGTGTTGGCTAAACTATAAAAAATACTTTCCTTTTATAAAATCGTGTTTCCTAAACCAGAATTCACGTGTAGCTCAATGACTCAATGTGGCTTCATGGATATACCCTCATATACAATAACACACCTTTACAAGCACACAAATACTCTTCTTTGTTGATCAGAAATGTCGTCGTCTTCCTTACTAACATTTATTATTTTTCTCAAATGTCTCACTAACTTCTTTACTAAAGCTCTGCGCCAGTAACTATTGAACCAGTAAGAGGTTCGACTAGGTAAGAGACTCTGAACAAGTACATATTTGGTAACCTTTTGTGCCAGTAAAAATCTGATTGGATAAGATACTTTGGGCTAGTAAGAGCGCGCCTATGTGGTGGGGGACTGATGGATCAAGGAGCTGGTGCATAATTGGCCGGGTGAGGGTTGTGAACCAGTAAGAGGACCGACTAGGTAAGAGACTATGAACCAATACATGTTTGTCAACCTCTGCGCTAGTAAGTGTTGAACCAGTAAGAGATATGATTGGGTAAGAGACTCTAGGCAGTAAGAGTGCGCCTATGTGGTGGTGGGTCAAGGAGGTGGTGCATGAGTGGTCGGGTAAGGGTTATGAACACATGTGAAGGGACAAAAGGTAAAATTTTCATTTGACATTATTTTGAAACTTAATAGTTAAAAGACTTGCTACCTGATTCAGATGTGTCATTCTCATGAAACAAGCACACTTAATGCTGACTGATTTAGATTTAACATCTTATAATGGAATCATTAAGATGTTACCAACAATCCCAAATTTTCACTTTTTTCTCTTATGAAAATCATCTTATGTTAGTACTAGCAACTTTTTCCATAGATCCATGACCATCCGTTTATCTAAATTTATATTGAAGTGGTAATACTAAATATCATAATGAAGTTTTGAAAGGTTATCATAATAATTACATTACTGCGACTTTCAAGTAATTTGATTGTATTTCATGAACTCATGATTTGATTTTGGCTCAACCTACAAACTCCTAATACAAAACATGCATATCTACATACTAACATACCTTATGCAATTTTATAATTCACATTATTGGCTTCGGTCCCTCTGATATGCTAAATACGCACCCTTACAAACACTCTTTTACTAGGATAACGGACGTTAGGGGTATGCTACAAGCGTTCAACACTCAACATCACACGATTTAAGTCCTTGACTTTACTTATGGTAAGGTCACCGTCAACCCAACTCATATAAAGCAACATATAACTACAGAGCACTTATAGTCTCACACATATAAAGATTCATGGCTGCTATCATCTGAGATGTCATATGTAGTTTATTGACTATTAGATAAATTATTACTTTTATTACATCCTGTAAAATAAAATAAAGAATAAAAATCGGTTAAGGTTGATATCATTTGAGATTAAAACATAAAGGTCCCTAGGTAGTACAAAAACAACATTATAAAGATTAGCAAACACTTTTTTAAGTTTGGGACCGAACACATGTGAACTAGACCCCCAAAACATGAACGGAGACAACATGATTTTACAGCAAAACAAATTTATATCACCATCATCTCTTGTGGCCATGATATCATTCTAAGATTCTAGCACATAATAATATCTACTCACCAAATTGCCTTCCGAAACGTCAAAATGACATCAAGATGGTCCCTTTTTTCATCGTCAAATGTCGGAAATATCTATGTCAATTCAAAAATTGTAGTGGGTGAGCCACACCCCTCAGCCGAGGCTTGTTTTTCCCAGGTCTGAATTTATATATATGTGGTAAGGAGTTGGCTAAAAAGTCCATATTTCTTATTCCTAGAAGTGTAAGAAGTCTATGTAAGTATAGTGTTTTAAATTTTAGGAGAAATGTTTTATATTCTTTTGGTATTGTGTTATATAGAAAAACAATAAAAATAATGATATGACAAGTAACTAGCGGTTACTCGAGGGGTTATGAATGTAACTTGAAATTGAAGCTTGCTTGAGCTATCATGTTAGTAAACATCTTTTTTCCACTTTCCCCGGCTTTGAAATATTTCCTAGAGTCCTACTCTCGGAACTCTTTAGTCTTTTCTTGTCTTGTAAAAGCACATAACAAAGATAACATGGGATTGTTCGATTCACAAATCACAACATGTTTGTGAGCGAATTGAAATGTTTTTAAGGAATTGTCTAATTAAAAAAACGAGATACGATATTTGATTTGTAAATTTGTTAAAAGAACTATAATGTTCAAAAAATAAAATTTTAAAAATACCCTTGTCAATATATGAAGTATGAACTTTCTACCCTGCCTCGAGACCACCTCTAAATTCTAAGTTCCATCACTCTCTATAGAGGGGTTTCAATCCGTCGTTTTATGGAGTAATTTAACATTGTCCCATTAGGCGAACGCTTCTTCTCTCTCATTCTGCGATTTGGACTTTCGTTTACTTTGAAACGACACTTCCTTCTTGTCAAAAGATTTGTCCATAAGAATTCATCGATTTGGACTTCACATTCCTTTGAAATGCCGTTTCTTACAAGTCAGAAGATTTCATACATAAAAATTTATCGATTTTCTTTTTCACCTATGACTGTTTCAACAAGGTTCCTTTTTAACTCCTTTATAGTTGTTGTTGTCGTTCTTGTAGTTTTTATATTTTGTTTATGTTTATGATATTGCAAAATTGGTTGAGCACAATCAAGTTCTAGTCTACTTTATGGTTCTTTAATTTGTTGAATAGAAGTAGATGCATATGCTATAACAAATTGAAAAGATTAAGGGAAAACGTAATTACTAGCTTAAATATTACATGTGGAGCTCCACCTTATCTATAACAAAGTGTATAGGGATACGACTATAATAGCCGTACCTAACCCATCTTAATTCTCTAACACTAACACATGTCACTACCCATGGAAATCAAACTGAATCTTTTGTCAGTTGTCACCAACCTTTTTATGTTCATGATTGCTTCAAAATTAGGTAACCATTTAGTCTGTGATGATGTTGGATTTTATAAGAAGTAGTAAATGTGAGTTGGTTGTGTCCCACATTGGTGGGGAGATGGAAATTGGAAGGCTTTATAAGGAGAAGCTTGAGAGGGAGATTTAAATTGTTAAAGTTACATTATCCTCTAGCTCCTACCCGCGTGGAAGGGGGATGCAAAAAATGGGTTCGGGCTGGAAAAATTGTGTCAAACACAAGCCCGGTAATCGTCACACGCTCCATCTATGTAAGAATCCAACAGATGAATGATTAATGTTATCCAATGGCTTTTTTTGAAGAGCCAGATCGAGACGTAGGCATTTTCGTCCATTTTAAAAACTAGTAATTGAACCCGCGCTACGCAGCGGGGATGGTTGAACATGCTTTTATATATAGATACTACATTTGTTGCTAAGATAGAGATGGTAGTACATATGAGTCAGCAATGTTGCCTTGCCAACATATCTATATTTTTACATCTTGTGTGTATGATCCAGTTTGGATCTAAAGAAGGACTCGTCTAGCACCTGATACCCTTTGTCACGACATCGGTTGGAGTCCAAGCTGACCATTAAAGACAGAAAGTTGGCCATGCCACCATATAACAACCACTAATGTTTGACACTGAGATTGGTGTGTGACTTTGGTTTTCTTGCTTAGGCCTTCTGTGCCAAAAAAGAAACAAATTCTTATGCAAGTTCAAATTGATAAGGTATTATATATACCATTTTTTAGTTTCTGTTTGTTGGACTCTCCAACACATGAATACGAACATTTAATACACGAATATACCACAAACAACTACCATTGGTGCTTAATATTGCTTGTTTAAAAACATCTTACCAGATGTTTCAAAACCTTCCCTAATCTATTAAAGCTAGCGTATTATAGTTTTTGTGTCATATACAATCAAACATATACATAACAAATAATAATTGGTATTAAAAGTTGTACATAAGGGCATAAAGGGAAGAAAAGGGATAAAACATAGAGGATTACACTTGTGACCCTTTGTATGCCATCTTAAAAAGAGGGTAAAATTACCTTTGTAGTCATCTCTCCTCTTTAATAAGGTAACATAGATTATAAATAAAAGTTTCAAGCGGAAGATATGATAAAATCCTGTGAATGGTGCAATTAAGCCAACTCTAGTAAAAACTGATTACAATTATATTCATTAATATCGAACGGATTAGTCCAAGCGTTATGTTACGTGTTAAACATATGAAAAACACATTTTGATGTATCCGATTTTACTCAAAGCATTACGGTTGAATGATGGTTTTTAGTATAGATATATAGTATTGTATCAACTTTGGGTCAAAAAGGAGAGTAACGTTAATTTATATCGTCGAATGGAAACATATTATATTTGAACTCACTCGATTATGAAGAAAATGTATGCGAAAACGTGGAACAGCTAGAAACATACATAGATTAAGCACGAAAATGTATTATATTTGACCCAACACGTATATAAAAATACGCACGTAGAAAAATAGTTTTTTAAATTAAATGTACGAATGAGCTCCAAAATTTAGAAAATCAAAGGGAGCAAAATGAGATTTTACGAAAAATTTGCAAACGGAATTTTTTGAAGAAACGCAAATTTTTGAAGAAAAATTAAATTAGTATAAAACGTATATTATATATGGTACGGGAATAAAGTTGAAATACTAAAAACTTAAGGGGTTAGTTTATAAAACTTGTAAAATGAAACAAGGCCTAAAAGCGCCGGTTCACAAGGTTGGGGGTGGATTTTATGGGTTCGTAAAAAGGAGAAGTTAGTGGTGAAATGCCCAAAATTGTAGGTTGTATTTGTCGAAACTAAAACAGGGTCGGTGCCGTAAAAGCCACCGACTTTGTGTTTTAAGAGTATTAGAATAGAATATAATATTTTGTTTGGTATATTACCATACTCGTCTAAATCCTTGATTTTCTTAACTAATCTCATACGTAGACCGGTACTTGAATATTTGTCCTTAGGGCGAAGCATAGTGGAGGCCTAGGGATGCCCCGGCCCTCGCCGTTTTTTTGGTGCAGTGGTGGAATTTTAAGATTTTCATAGGTAATTTTTATATGAATTGAGTCCGGTCACCACCGATTTGATCTTTTGGCCTCTACCGATCGAAAAAAAATGAGTCTGGGCTTCGCCGATTCGATCTTCAAGCTTCGTCACTGTCCTTCCTAAATGTTTCGTATTGTTTCATCTGCTTCCTAAGTGTGTGTGAGCAGAATCTTTGGGGTTGGGAGGTGGCTCAAGCTTATTGGTTTGTATTTTTTTTTAATATAATACACACACCCTCTTTCACTTCCCACCATATTTTTTAGATTGAAAAATGAACCCCACAGTGCCACATAACACATCATGCCCCTCTTCCCCATAGTCAAGTATCACTAACACCAAATCTTTAAAACAAACAACCGACATTATTTTCCACCCATTCATCATTACAAAACTTTAGTAAAAACCTGTCCTTCCAATTAAGACAAAAGTCACAAAATCACATTACCACGCGTTTCTTTCTCAACCCTTTATTATTATTATTTTTTTTTTGAAAATTAACTTTCATTAACACAACCGCGAACACGGACCTATAAACAAGGACCGGCCGCACAAAATACAATTACAACAAAAACAAAGGACATCGAATCCAATCTTTCCAAGCCCCTTGAAAACATTTACTTCTACTTCTAAACCAAAGAAAGGACCTAGATTTAACTCTAGAAACGATGTCCGGTACCGTGGCTCTCTTCCCGTTGAAAATTAAGTCATTTCTTGCGTTCCATAATGTCCATAGAGTCACCATGATAATGCCATGAACCAACCTCTTCTTCACTTTGTCACCTTGAATCGTCTTGTAGAATTCCAAAAGATCTTTTATCTCGAAGGCGAAGATATGAGCTAACCCCAGCCAGCGGCCAATACTATCCCAAGTGTTAGACGCCATGCCACAACCCACCAAAGCATGAAACGCTGATTCATTTACCGACTCGCACCACACACACGACGTATCCGGTAAAGTAACTTGTCTCTTCACCAACTCCAGCTTAGTCGGTAATCTCTCCATTTCCGCTCTCCAGACCATAATGTTACACTTAATCGGAATCCAGGAACACCATTTTAACACGAAAAACCCATCATTCAAGGACCTTTTTGCAACAGGTCTCTAGCCGATTTAACTGAGAAAGCGCCATCTTTACTTCCGTCCCATCTCCATGTATCGTTAGCATCTGTGAGCTTTAAGTTCTGAATACAACATAACAGCTGCAGCCACTGTTGGAAGGCTTCAACCGACACAATCCTGCCAATCCAATCTGCAAAGAAAACTGGACGCGAGTCCACTACCTGTACACGATCAAAAATGCTGCAGTTTTTATCTTGTTCTAGCTGGAACAGTAAAGGCCAGCGTCGTTTTAGCGTCTCTCCATCCTGCCAAGCGTCTAACCAAAACCGAACTCCTTTCCCGTTCCCAATCTTTGGCCGAATCAGCGAATGCAGGGACAGGTTACCAGCTTTACTATTCCCCACAGATTTTACAATGCTCTTCCAATTTCCAGCCGCATATCTATTAACCGGAAGAAAATCCCATTCTTTTTTATTATTGTGGCAACCGTCAATGATTCTTCTCCATAGAGAGTGGTGGTTCAATCTATATCTCCAAGCCCACTTTAACAAAAGTGCCTCATTCACATCTTTCAACCTTTTAATGCCCAAACCTCCTTGGTTTTTTGGAGTCGTTACTCGCTCCCAACTAACCCAATGAACTTTGTTTTGATCCGAAGACCCAGACCACAGAAAACGCTTCATAAGTCGCTCAAGGTTATCTATGATCCTTCCGGGGGCTTTGTACAAAGACAAGTAATATATCGGTAAACTCCCAAGGACCGAGTTAATTAGTGTAACTCTACCCCCAATTGACAACATTTTCGCCTTCCACAATGCAAGCCTAGCTTCAAACACTTCCACTACCTTCTTCCAATTACAACATTTGTTCATATTCGCGCCGACTCTAATACCCAAATAGTCTAAAGGAATAGACCCTCTTCTACAACCCAAAACCGTTGCCATCTCATCAACCTCCTCTTGATCAATACCAACCCCAATGAGATTAGATTTATTAATGTTAATTTTCAAACCCGAGACTACATAAAAACATCTCAAAATCCGGGCCATGTTAAGGACATTAAGCTCATCCCACTCCCCAATGATGAGTGCGTCATCGGCATACAAAAGATGCGATAAAGTTACCCCATCTTTGTCAAGTTGGATACCTTTGAATTCGCCAATCCGAATCGCCTTATTGATGACGCAAGAAAGCGCCTCCATAACAACCAAGAAGAGAAAAGGTGACAACGGGTCCCCTTGTCTAAGTCCTTTCTGACACTCGAACTCAAACGTAGGAGACCCATTAACTAACACGGCCGACCTCGCGGACTTCAAAATCCCCCTAACCCACGTACACCATCTCCCCGGGAAGTTCATTTGCTCTAGGATAGAAATCAAGAAGCTCCAACTAACGTTATCATATGCCTTCTCAAAATCGATCTTTAGAATAAACGCCTTCCTTTTCCTTCTCTTCATCCATTCTATCGCCTCATTCAATACCAAGGGACCATCCAAAATATATCTATCTTTTAAGAAAACTGACTGTGATTCCGAGATTACATCCCCCATAACCTCCTTAATTCTGTTAGCCAAAATCTTGGAAATTACCTTGCTAATCATACCTATTAAATTAATAGGTCTATAGTCTTTCATGGTAACCGGGTTTTGACACTTCGGCACTAGAGCAATAAACGACCAACTACACTCCGGGCTAATGTCACCCGAATCATAGAATTCGTCCATAATATTGTAAAAATCACCTTCAAGCTCCCCCCAAAAAGATTGAACAAAATTAAAATTAAAGCCATCCGGGCCTGGGGCCTTGTCCTTACCACAATCGAAAACCGCACACTTCACTTCTTCTCTAGAGAACCTCCGAATCAAACCTGCACTTTTGTCATCCGAAACCGACTTCAACTCGTCACAAAAAAGGAGGGGCCGAAGCCTCACCTTCTCTTTGAAATGATCGCGAAAAAATTTTAGCACTTCTCTTTTAACCACCGTAGGCTCGGATTTCCAAACCCCATTAACATCAATGCCCGGAATAGCATTAGATGCCCGTCTTCCATTTATAATTCTATGAAAATACCCCAAATTGTCATCACCTTCAGCTGCCCAGTTAACCCGAGCTCTTTGTTGAAGATCACGTTGTCTAGCACCCAACACTGCATCGACTTTTACTCTACACTCTTCCATCACCCATACTTCTTCTTCTGTCAACTCTCTATGTTCCAAGGCAACTTCCAATTCTTCCAGTTCTTTCTTGCACACTTCCACCACCTCGTTTTGTTTATTGTTGTATTCATCCCTCCATACCCGAAGCCGACCCCGAAGAAGTTTCAACTTCAACCAAAGTCTCTATCCGCCCTATCACTCGCACAACCCATGGACAAAACTTCCTTAACCAATGTACAACATTCTTCATTAAAACCCCAAGAGTTGAACCAACGAAAAGGTTTCGGTCCAAAGTTTTTATCCGACATGGATAAAATCAATGGACTATGATCCGAAAGACCTTTCGCCAAAGCCCGGAGACACGCCCCCGGCCATTTGTTAAACACTTCCGAGCTCACCAAAACCCGATCGATTCTACTCTGCTTGTTCCCCCCACCTTTTCCAGCAAGAAACGTAAATTTCCTACCTTTCAAAGCATATTCACATAAACCCGCTTCTTCTATAAATTCATTGAAGTCTCTAGCACTCGTCGCATTAAACCTTGTGTTCTTCCTTTCATCATCGCTTCTAACCGTATTAAAATCTCCCAAGAGTATCCACAACCCATCTAGACCATCCATCACACCACGCAACCGCTGCCATAAAGCTCTTTTACTACCATCAGTTTGGGGCCCATAAACATTAACCACATTAATTTGTACCCGGAAATCCTTTAACCAACCCGTAACCAACAAGAAATTTCTATCTTTTTTGACCGCTTCCTTATGAAAGAGACTTGGATTCCACAAACTCACCAAACCTCTCGACAAACCTGTAGGATCAACTAGCTCAAAATCAAAATTACCACTACCCCAGAATCGACCCAAGACATCTTTTTTCAGCCCCTGCGTTTTCGTTTCTTGCAAAGCCATGAACATAATATCATTCTTCTTCTTTAAATCCCTAACCCACTCGTCTTTTCCCACAACCCCCATACCTCGAATGTTTAGACATAAACAATTCATGATAACCCATCTCGTACTCCTTCCACATTAATAGTTTCATTTATCAAATCTTGGAAGTCATGTAATTCCACTCCCAATTTTTGACCCAAAGTAACAGTCTTGGCCACCTCTTCTACTCGCATCACTAAGCTTGCATTAGAAGAATCATTCGTACCTACGTGCTCGTCCACCGGTTCACGATCCAACTCACTTCCAACATCACCCCCAACTCCCTCCCCAACCCCAGGCCCACCATCCTCTGGAGGCCCATTAACGGCTGAATCCAGAGAACAGGAAGCTGTAAGCCCATCCTGTGAAGTGGACTCACTTATCCCTAACAGCTTATTAAGCCCAAAAGGATCCCCAGACCTCCTTCTTTGTTTCTTTCCCTTGGGCCTCTCAAGACTACTCCCAGACCTTTCTAAGCCCACCTCATCTTTGAAACATTTCTTGCTTTTTTTCCTTTTATTCTTTTTAGATAATCTAAAATAATACCTCTTATTTCCAGAAGACCCCCCTCCAGAAGCATTTACGACAGGCGACTCTTCAGCTTCCATAATGACCGCCTCCTCAGTTGACTTTTCCAAACCTTCCAAATCCTCTTCAACAGCATTAACTACAGCATTAAAACCTTCCTTATTTCCAGCCACTAAATTCTCAGTTTCCATATTCACATCGGCGTCCGTTTTCCCCCGGCGTTTCCGACTTCGCCGCTCCTGTTCTTCCGTCGTCTGAGGTTCTGGTTCATCCCTGATTACTGTAAAGTCCGGTAACCAATCTCCCGCTTCTTCAGCGACCCACACCCTATACTTCCTTCCTTTCCATTCAATAATCACCTCTTCTTGTATTCTTTTACCATCCGAAAGCAAAACCCCAACATAATCGAAAGACAAGTCGGCCTTCCACTGATCATGTTGTGCTTCATGCACAACCTTTCCGAACCTTTCACCTATCCTGTTAAGGACTTCATCGTTTAAAATATGGATCGGCACTCCTTGAATTCGAAGCCACGCTAATCTTTCAAAGGGTAGGGTTTGGCCAGACCATATATCCGCCGAAGAACAAACATTCCTTTTGCTCTTGATGCGAAGTAAAAACACCTCAGCCTCCTTCGTGTCCTGAAAAGAGACAAGACAAAAGAGGCCTCCCACATACTGCAAAAAACCTCTTCCTTCTGATAGTTCTCTGACCACCTGTGCAAAACCCTTCAGTGTCTGGAAATCAAGAACCCTTACAATCACCGCCTTTCGTATTAACTGGGAGTGTCCCTCCTGATCATCCTGCACCGTGACCACTTTCTCCTCCCCATGTTTGCCCAGGAACGCATCTCGAAAAGACGTAGTCCCTGTATACACATGAGTTGGTCCCTCTTTACCATCCGACTCTTTGTTGACTGGAACATATGTTTGCTTCATCTTTACTTCTTCCTTCTTCCTGCTGTCAACCTCTCCATCCTCTAATGTAAACCTGGCCACGTTAAAACTGAGTTTGCAATTCCCCATTCGAATCCCTGAGAGGGCCTTCTCCATCTCTCCAATATTCTTTACGTCCAAGAGTGACACAAAACCAAACCGGTTGCCCAATCTATCCTTCTTTCTTGCGATATAGATATCGTAGATCTCAGCATGAATACGAACAAACCTTGCGAGGTCACTCCCACTACAACGATCAGGGAGATTAGTAACGAAAAATTTTGTAATCCTTCTTTGAATATCAATCGGAATAGGCTTCCGATGATGCAACCCCATAGAGAGCGTTTTACTAACCTAACGTTAATCTCAACCCTTTATAGCTATGGAAAGATAGGCATTCAACGAATAATGCATGTGGAGTCAGTACTAACATGAATGGGACTTGCAATGTAATTAAGTTGTAATATTGCGTGTTTAGTTTGTTCCGTTTGTAATTACTAATTCATAATTCAGACTGAAAACCAAGCTTATATTTAACTCGAGCCCTCTCATTACTGGACGAGTTATGAGGTTTTTGTTATTTTTGTACATTATTATTAGAATAACGTAGAAAATCTAATATAAAGTGATAATGTGTACCATAAAAGGTATAGCCGTTTTTCATATTTTTTTCTAAAGGATCAATACTCAATGACTCACAAAACCTACTTCTAATTCTACGTGTGCACCTTTTTGCTGGAGTGAAGTCTCTGTACAACTTTGTCACTTCCTCAAAACACTCTAAAGCTGCGATGTGAACCTGAAAAAAAACAACCAAATTGGTATATTATGATATGTCATCATGATGATACGCGATTCTGATGTGTAAAGTGAGCATATGTGAAAGAATGACATGTCTGTCCAACATTTATTATGGATATACAATCGATCACCTAGGGTGACATCGAATAAAACAATATCCTTACAAAACTGATTACATCTGTGAATATATATATAGTTAGCTGGTTCTTATATGTAATAGTAAGTTAAAAAACATATATACTATCTTAACATGGTTAGTGACTCGCCTAGACATGATTAATGAATTACATGAACACAAACACCAACACCAAGACAAACACAAGCATAGTGAATATATGTAGAAAGCCATCATGGTCACAACCTCAACTATAAAGAAAAATGAAACATTAGCCAAAGTAAAGTTGTATGACAAAGTAACAAAAATGGAAACAATCATCCAAAAACCAACTTAAATATGTCCAAATTTTGATAAATTAAGTTAAAGCATAATATTAGTGTATAAAAAGAAACTACACTCTGGTATTTTTTTTTCCAGTTCTCTAAATATATAAATAATATAAAACATGTGAACAACCAAAACTAAAGTGACTATTGAGTTCAAAATATGGCTTTCACATAAAAACACACAAATGACAGCTCAGAGACACAATACGCAGTAAAAAACACCGTATTCAAATAAAAAACACAATGATCAGAACTGAAAAACAATGAACAGGACAATGATATGACGAAATAACACATTGTGTTTTTTCCGCTGCAGATTTGTGTTTTTTTTTACTGCATTATGCATTATGTTTTTTTCCTGCATGAACAAAAACCCACTAAAAATCCATTTTTTTATAGCACTATGTATTCATTGGAAGATAATAAAATGCTAGTTTTTTTTTTAAATGTCGTATAAAAAGTTATTAACAATTAAAAATTGTGAGGAAAGTGCATGTATCATGCACATAAGGGACAAAAAAATAGCTTTAATAGTTTTGGAGGGAATTCAAGAGTGGAGATGGCAACATCAAGTGTCATGTGTTTCACCTCTATTCTTGTATTATGCTACCTGCGTCCCATTTTAGATGTCATGAGCCCACAAACACACAGATTAAGAAATCTTTAATTGTATATTCTCTGAGTTGTAAAATGACAATAATATCTTCAAGTTATTATTTCAAATCTTTGTTTGTCTTTTGTCTTTTATGTGCAAAACTGGAAATTGCTTAGAAATGAGCATTTAATTTGGGACAACAAAAAGTAGAAAAATTGACATTTAAAATGGGACAAAGGGAGTATATCTATACATATAATAAAAGAAAGCCATTTTAATGACATGGCACTCAAAGAGGCATTCTCATCATTGAGTGTGCCATGTGTCATCCCATGTGGCATTGAGATATTTTAGAAAAAAAATAATTTAAAAACAAAATTAGATTTTTCTCTCTTATGTTTCTTCCCATAATTTTTAAACGTTAATATCTTTTATATACGAGATTTTTTAAAGAAAAAAGTTACACCAAATTAACGAGTGTTTTATTATCTTTCCAACGAGTACCATAGTGCTATATAAAAAACGGAGAAAAAACGACTATTTTTTGTTGGGTTTTGTTAAAACATGAAAAAAAACACAAAACGTTCAGGTAAATCATTAATCATGTATAGGCAAGTCACTAATTATGTTCAAATCAGTAAATATGAATTCTATTTTCAACATGCGTTAGCATTGGAGTAATACATTGTTTTAGGTTAGATATTAATATTAGAGTCATACATTGTTTAAAGTTAGGCGTTAACATTGGAGATATGTTTTTAATTGTTTTAGGTTAGCTGTTACCCGAAGCTTTCATGCATGTAACTGTAAAGCGCATCATTCTATTTCATATGTAAAATTAATATGTCATATTAGATTTTTCAACCCCGGGACGTTCCCGGGGTATAATCTAGTATATAGATATAGATATAGATTTGTGATTATTTTTATTTTTATATGGATTATAAGCAATGATAATTTCTCTTTAATTTTGTTGGGCTAAGCTGATCGGTTTTAAATTGGTTAGGAGTCCGAGTCAATGGAAGTCAATATTGGATCGGGCCATACAGGTTCTGTTTGAAAACCGATTTCTAAATGAAAAACCACACCAAGCCTGGCGAATCGGGCCGGATCCGAAACTGTTTCACCCAAACCGGTTTCAAAATCCATTAGTAAGGTATTTGACTTGGCCCATATGCACCCCGGGTCCCCGGCCCACATTTGTACTCCTGTATGGCTGTATGTCTCTCAGTTTCGATCTCATCTAGGACTTAAAAGTTAAAATGCCAATTTAGTGTGTAAGTTATGTTATGCAATTGTTGGTGTTTTCAAATTTTGTTAGGATTCAATGGGTTGCACTGTTAGACAATAATAGCACATACGACTCAAATAGGAAAAAGTAACCTCTTCGATTAGCCGTCTATGAGTTGACTTCGATTATAATATACAATCAGAATTCGTCCTGCCCTATTTGTGCGTGACAACATGAATGCGTGATGTCGTATTACCATGTTGCGTCGATCAAAATTCTTGAAGCACGTAATATTTTTATAATGACTAGTGGAATGTCCGCGCGTTGCGGCGGGTGTCCCGATTAACATCTTATGAAACGCGGTACTCATTTTTGTTAGTAGTTTATGTTAGTTTTAACGTAATATTTGAAAAAGACGGTGATTAGATTATGTAATTAAATTTTACGTATCTGTATCCGTTCATTTTATTTTTTATATCAATAAAATTTGCCCAGGTTTTAACTTCTTTCACAAAAAAATAAACTTTCACAATTAAAAGATAAAAAATGTCATAAATAGGCAAGTCCAGGCAAATGACAATTACAAGTTATTTGCTAAGTGTTCGTTCGGCCAGTTATTGATGTATTGATGATGAATTGATGTATTGATGATGAGAACATGTTCTGGAAATGATGATGCGTAACTCATTTTTTAACATAGATATATAGTACAAGTGGATAATGCAATAAGGGGTATTATAGGGAAGTTTTACATGACATATAGTGTTTAAAGCATGAGACTCTTGACATCCCATCTAAAAATGTGTGTATAATTACTTTTCTATACATGTTTCCTCCTTAATAAGGTAACATAGATATAGATATATATAACTGGCTTAAACGCAACGCTATAACCAACATAAATGAATGTTTGTAATTGGACAACCAATATGTATAGTTATAACTAACTTAGAAGAGTAATTATAATTAAAAATTAATGTCTTAATGTTTAAAATACCCCGTTTCTTGAAATCGATTTTATGTAAAAAAAAAAATTATGAAGGATTACAAATCTATTTGAGTAACTGATGTAACTTGATTTAACATAAAAAGGCAACAATTAGGCTTGTGTAGATTTTGTCCTTCTATCCATGTTTTGCTTTGCTATTAATTAGGGTCTTAACATAAACATTGAGACAATAGGATCAAAATTACACTTTACGCTTCGCATGAAAAAAAAATCAAAGCAAAAATACATTTATAATGACCCCACAAAAATACATTTATAATGACCCCACAAAACGTGTAGCTTTGGCACACGAATCGTTCTATTTTCCAACTTTATCCATATTTAACAAAAGAAATTTCCACAAAAGAAGTCTACGTACTGTCACAACTCTTTCTTATTTTCAAACAATCTATATCCCTTGAGTTTAAAGGCAACTTTTTTATGGCCCTTCGATTCTTTTTGAAAGTGAAATTAATATATCTTATTAGCAATACACGTTTTGATAAGTATATAAAAAAAAAAGAAGAAACAAAGAATGTAGTAGTATATTTAGGTTCATGTAAAAAAATCAGTTATATTATATATAGTTCGAACAATAACACTCACGATGATAAGATGAAGACACGTTGCATTAGTCATTTGTATAATTGGTATTAAAAGTTGTACATAAGGGCATAAAGGGAAGAAAATGGATAAAAAATAGAGGAAATAGAGGATTACATTTGTGACCCTTTGTATGCCATCTTAAAAAGAGGGTAAAATTACTTTTGTAGCCATCTCTTCTTCTTAATAAGGTAACATAGAAACATAGATTATTGTATTTGGGTATTTAGTTGAAGTCGACTCAATAGTGGAGTGGGCTTGTAAAGGGTTCCTTTTATATTAATCGGAATTGGGCTGGGCTTGGTCTAATTAACGATTCCGAGAGTTATAGCGATAAAACATCAAAAAGTTGTTTGACTCTTTTTTTTTTTTTTGGGCTAACGGGTTATATAATTTTTTTATAATCAATGGAGTCACTCTCCAAAACACATTGATCACTCGAAAAAACCATACATACATGTCTATATACACAGTGGCGGACCCAGAAATTTTTTCCATGGGTGGAGGAAATTTTTAGTGGTCGTTTGGCTATTACAATATGATAATTTTTGGAGTCCAAGTTGGGTCGGGTCAATGTATTATACAATTTAGTCTATGTAGATGAGTAAAATGACACACATACATTAAATTCACTAGGGTACAATAGTTATCTTTTTAACAATACGCAATAAATAAATAAATAAACAAGATGATAAAATAAGAAATTAAACTTGAAAAAACTAAGAATACAAAAAGGAATTAATTAAAACTTAAATAAGATTAGGATTTAAAAAAAAATAAGAAATTAAAAAAATACACTTAAATACGAATTTAAACAAGAGCTAGAAAAAAATAAACTAAACAAGAAAAATAAGAATTTAAACAAGATAAAATAAACGTAATATTAGAAATTAGAAAATAAACTTAAATAAGAATTGAAAAAGATAAAAAAATAATAATAATAAACTTGAACAATAAACTAAATATGAAAGTAGCCTAAACTAGCCTAAAGATTTTTTAAAAAATGGAAGAGAGAGAAAAAAAGGTGGAAGAGAGAGAGAGAAAGAGAGGGGGGGGGGGGGGAAGATATTGTTGTTCGGCGAGATGTTGTCGACTGTCGAGTCTCCAAGCCAGCCGGATGGGTCGGGGTAGTGTAGCCGAATCGGCTACGTTGCCGATATCTCCAAGCCGAAGGCGCCCGTTGTCCCTAAGGGATTGTCATGTTTTTGTATGTTCTGTACTTTGATAGAACTACATGCCGTTGTATACCTGAAATGTCATCATGGCAACAATGGCTTGGCACCATCTGTGAAGTCGTTGGTCACACCACCTTGTCTCCTTGTATGTGCTCCGGAGGCTCATATGCTATTATGTAGGTTTCAAGTATTTCGTTGGTATTATGAAAATCTTTATCGAATAATCCAGATGAAATAGAAAATGATTATACATTTTCTTTTTTAAAAATTAACCGGATACAAATTCACCGAAGACTTTTGTGTTACTATCCACTACATACTAAAAAATATTTTTATTAAATAAAACTAAAGAAAAAAAAGATTTAACATGATTGGTTGGTGGCCAAGGGGCCCACCTACTTCTTCTTCCTTACGCTGTGAAGCCACCAACGCCCATCCACATTAACCCTCCATTAATTAACGCCCTTTTAGGGTTGTGGGGGGTGGGGGTGGGGGGGGATTTAACGCTTTCATCACATTCACATCATTAGGGCCTTAGACCATAACGAGTTGTCTTAGGCTTAGGGGTGTGGAATAAAGCCCACTTGGGCTTTAAAGCGCCACGGCTAAGACATGTATGCTATGGAGCAACAATGGCGCCCATTTTAACACCGATGGAGTGGTTTGTCGCCCCCTTAAAATAAATTTGATTGGTTGTTGCAAGATGGTCCCCACACATTCAAATGTTTGACTCCCGCTAACCCCTTGGTGCCGCCATGGATAACGCCGCAGCATGGGGGGGGGGGGGGGTTTAGCTCTACCTAGCTAAGGTGGCTGGGGGCATTACCCTCCCTCGAATATATCGTTCAGTAAGTATTTATGAACAGTTCGTGAACAAGTTATTCTCATAACAAACAAATACGTAAAAGGCTTTGTTTGTTTTCGTGTTCGTTTACAGCCCTACCTGGGTTTCAAGTTCCCGGACAAAAAACATGCTAATATATCATCTTTTAACAAGCATTAGAACGAAAATTAATATCTATTCCAATTATTATTTAGTATATCTTCTATCTTCTATAATATATAAATGAAAATTAATATCTATTCCAATTATTATTCAGGTCACCTAACTAAGTTTTTCCCGCTTATTTTACCAGGTCAATTAAATGGGTCATGGATACTACATTTACTATTAAATTATTTTTTCTCTCCTGTACATAGCACATGCACTTTCCCCCATGATTTTTAAACGTTAATAACTTTTTTAAATGACATTTTAAAAAAAATTACACCAAATTAACGAGCATTTTATTATCTTTCCAACGTGTACCATAGTGCTATACAAAAAATGAAAAAAAATGAGCGTTCTATTATCTTTCCAAATTAAGAAGTAAAGCATCTGTTGCAAGCAAAGTCTGTTTACTAAGGTCTATTCCAGGGCAGTGAGTCTGTTAAGGAGATTTGTCTGAAACAGCTGTTGCTTCAAACAGATGATGATTCAACAGTTTGCTTGCAATAGCTGTTTGAAGCAAACTGTTGAAGTAACATCTGTTTGAAACAACAGCTGTTTCAGACAAATCTCTTTAACAGACTCACTGCTTCGAAACAGACCTTAGTAAACAGATTTTGCTTGCAACAGATGCTTGACTTCTTAATTTGGTCTTTAAAAAACAGACCTTAAAAAATGATAAAGTAATAAAACGAGGCAGCAAGACTGGTGGTTAAAACTTAGAACTCAAAAAGTGTTTTGGGATGTGCTGTCCACTTTTATATAATTATATAAGTTGATAGGGAGAGTTCACAATTATCAAGGGACAAAACATGTCACGTCGCTTTTGTTATTAAAGTATTTTGTTTATATCTTTTCAAACACATCAAATTTTATATTAGATTATTTTAACAAAAATACAAAGTTTATTCTATAACAAAATTTTAGCCCAAATTGACTTGCTTGTAAACTATCATTACAAACGGAGTATTCATTTTAGGTTTGTAGTCCAATCTACACCAAAATAAATTAAACGATTGTGTCTTGTTATATAATTTTTGTTGTTGTTTCATTTGGTCCAAAGGACTAGGAACTGATTATATCGAGGTGGTTTATTAGTTTTTCAATAAGTAAAACAATTATAAGATACGATTGAATCTAGTGGAGTTCTCACCAAATTGAACTACTAGTATTTTTAAAGTTGAACTACCCGACTACCCATGTGTTCGTAAGTATCAAACAATACTAAATTATAACGTACTGATTGTAATCGAGTTGTAATCTAATTCAACTACTAGTGTCCACAAAGGTGTGAAACAAGTAGGAACTAGGAATAAGTAGCAAATAAGAATGACACTCAGTCACAGCTGTGTTTGGTTCATATATAGCGTTAGTTCACCAAAAACAACCAACAACAAAACTTGTTCGTTTGTCAATTTTTGAACGATATCACCGATTTATCGTGAGATAATAAAAGGTATTTTGGTATAGAATGCCTCTTCATTTCTTGATATATTGAATTATAGAGATAATGTATTCTCATGATATTTTCATGTAATGGGTAACATGGCACAATGTGATTCAAGGGATTTTATTTTTTTATAGATTAGTGCATTAAAGTAATTGGGTTAGGATCAAATACACACATAGTGAACAAAGTCTGATTGAAATCGTTCAAGCGATATTCGAACCGTCTCATCAAATTCTACGATCTTAACTTTTAGGTTTTTGATTTTTAGCTTGTATTTTTAAAATTTGTGTTATATTATTGTATCTTTTATGTTACATTTTGTCTTTTCTTTATTTTCGTCATTTGTGTCTTTTCTGCAATTCATTGGGTCTTTATGTTGCATTGTGTATTTTTTTTATTTTTATCATTTGTGTCTTTTATGCGATTCATTGTGTCATTTTCCTTAACATTATGTGATATTATTTGCATTATGTTATTTTTTGTGACTCATTGTGTTATATTTCGTGATTTAGTGTGTTTTTTTATATCCTTCCCACACTTCTTATTTTTGTTATACTGTATAGGATAACTTGAATGCAAAGCAATTTTTTTTTTTGTTATACTGTGTATGATAACTTTGAATCCAAAGCAATTATCTTACATAAGCATTAGGGCTGCAAACGAACTGAACTTTCAGCGAACAGTTCATGAACCGTTCGGCGGGAAGTTCGTTTGTGTTCGTTCGTTTAATAAATGAACGAACACGAACAAAATAATTCGTTCGTTTAGTTAAACGAACGAACATGAACAGAGGCCACGTTCGTTCGTTTATGTTCGTGAACGTTCGGTACGTGTTCGTTTATGTTCGTTTGTTTATGTTTATTTGTGCTCGATAGATTAATATGGTTTTTAATTTTTATAATTTGTCTTGATATACTTTTACTTTTATTTATTTTACCCAAAACAATTTATATGAGGTAAATATATGTATATGAATTCGATTTTATAAGAAAGTTAATATATGTCCGTTTGTGTTTGTTTTTGTTCATGAACACTTTTTTGTGTTCGTTTGTGTTCATTTGTGTTCATGAGCACTTGTTGTGTTCATGAATGTTCGTTTGTGTTCGTGTGCGTTCATGAACAAAATTAACAAACGAACACGAACATAAGTGTTTTCTTAACAAACGAACACGAACATAAAATCTCGTTCGGTAAGTGTTCATGAACTGTTCGTGAACACATATTTTCCTTAACAAACGAACACGAACAAGGCCTTGTTCGTGTTCGTTCGGTTCGTTTGCAGCCCTAATAAGCATGCCTTTTTTGACGAAAAATCATTGTGTGCATTTATTGTTTACTAATCTTTTTATATTTGCCAATTTTAGTATATTTAAGAAAACACCCAAATACTTATTTTATGGAAGTTTATTAATACCACTTGAAATACTTGTACAATTACGCTACCTTATAAAGCATCAATAATGGACCACTAAAAAAATATTTTGTTTACAAAATTTAGTAATTCCAAAATAACTTTGTTTTTATATATACTATGAATTTAGATTTTTATAGGTACAATACATATTACTAATAATATGAAATATAATGTAATAATTTTGCATAAAATATCTATAGTTGGATTTTTATAGTTGCAATACATATTACTAATAATATGAATTTAGAAATATCTATATCCTAAACACATATTTATCAAACCTTTAACCCATCCCATAATGAATTTTTATTTTAAAATTTTACCCTATTTAAGATGAAATATAATATAAATCAAATTAGTTAAATACTTCCCAATGTACATGATGTACTTTTGCCCCCTCGTCTTGAGGAGACGCGTTTGTTAATGAAAGTTAATTTTAAAAATAATAATAATTAAATACTTGAATAGCGGAGTATCAAATGAATAGAAAGTTAATTTCAGAACAAAAATACAAATACATAATGATAAACATTAAATAATTTAACTCTTGTTACATTAATTATTATCTCTCTAATTAATTAGTCATTAACATTTTATCCTACACAATATCAAAATTTGTCCTACACGTATCAGAATTCATCCTACATATATCGAAAATTATCATATGTTTATCCTACACATTTCGAGATTATCATACATTTATCCTACACATATAAAAGTTCATCCTACACATATCCTATACGTATCGAAATTCTCCTTTACTTTAATTAGGTTTGTTTTGAAAGTATATACTTAAAAATTAATTATGAGTTTCATTTATTTAAAAAGAGTTCAAAAGGTGGTGCAGAGCAACTCTCCAGCGACGAAGGACCTAAGTTTTATTTTTAATAGAGTAGGTTTTTCTATTCAAAAGGGGGCAGCGGCGCAACTTGTGGCCCGTTTACCCGCCTCCCACTTGTAAGAATTATTTGTTTATCTATTAAATTTAAAGTAGGGTTAAAAGCAACCAAAAAAAAATATTTAACTAGTTTTTTTTTGAAAATTATTTATTTAACTAGTTTAAGGGGTTTAAAAAATTATTTTATTTAATATTAAATACAATTATTATATAGAAGATTCCTATTAGTTAATATTGTTCTTTTTCATTTTACAAGTTATTTTATTCTCATTTGAACTCTTCACTAGAATAATTTTCATATATATAAGACATGGTCATTATCTCATATATGCAATCATTTAGCATTTATATATGTAAACAAATCATATGCATTTGGTACACTTGGCATGTTTCTTGCAAATGTTTCGTCTATAATTACGACTGATCTCATTTCTTTAATCTACAATAATTGACCTTCTATACTTTCATATATCCCTCATAGTCTATTGCTTTCAATTGAGATCATGTGAATGCACAAAAATAATATCTGTCTTCCACATAACTCACCTATATATTTAACAAAGCAACATGGGTGACACATATGCTTCTTATATTATATATGCATATTCTTTGCATCTCTTTGTCAACATCATATAGTTTTTGTTGTAGAAATCTTGAATGTAAGCGGGCGGATTGATCGATCAAGATGATGACCAATTTCAGCAAGAAGACACAGATTTCTGTGGAGAAGATGATGAGATATCCGGGTTACATATGTCGGAAAACATGGAAACTGGGTCGAGATGATCCGAGAAGGTTGATCCATGCATGTAAAGTAGGGTTTGCTTTGACATTAGTGTCTTTGTTATACTTGTTGGAGCCCTTGTTTAATGGGGTCGGACAAAATGCTATTTGGGCTGTCATGACTGTCGTCGTTGTTCTTGAATTCACCGCTGGTAAGTTCTCAACATATTATTGGTTTTGAAATGAATGCAGTATATGTACTTATTGTATTTTTTAATATATTATTGGTTCTGAAATGAACGTCACTCTATGCGCTTATTATACAATGATTTTGTCTAGGGGCGACAATATGCAAAGGATTAAATAGAGGATTCGGGACGTTATTGGCAGCATGTTTAGCGTTTTTATTCGAGATTATAGCTCGAGAATACGGGAAGGTTTTTCGAGCTGTTTTCATAGGAGCATCGATATTTATAATCGGTAAATTATATAAATTAAAAGAATTAAAGTACTTACAATATATATAAATTTTAAAAACATATGGATTAATGTTTTATTTCATTTTTGCAGGAACATCAAGTACATTTTTAAGATTTTTCCCAAAAGTAAAAAACAATTATGATTACGGTGTGTTAATATTCCTCTTGACGTTTAACTTGATCACTGTATCGAGTTATCGTGTCGACGATATCCTAAAACTAGCCAAAGGGCGCATTTACGCGATCGCAATTGGTTCTGGTATTTGCATCCTTATGAGTCTTTTCATCTTACCGAATTGGTCTGGAGAAGATCTTCATAATTCAACTGTTACCAAAATTGAAAGTCTAGCAAAAGCAATAGAAGGTTTTTAAAAACATTATTTTTGATATATAATTTGCATTCAAGAATTAATTAATTTTATATCTGTATTTGATTTATCTTGGTTTAAAATGCAGCTTGTGTCAATAAATACTTCACTGATGATGAAGAATCAGAC
Source organism: Ambrosia x helenae (assembly GCA_030844895.1). NCBI lineage: Eukaryota > Viridiplantae > Streptophyta > Magnoliopsida > Asterales > Asteraceae > Ambrosia > Ambrosia x helenae. The sequence goes on from JAUTDX010000371.1 coordinate 130,195, forward strand.
ATGGAAATAGACGACACAACCGATGATCCTATTTACAAGAATTATAAAGCCGTCTTAGACTCAAAATCGACCGATGACACCCTAGTAAGCTATTTTTGTGATTGCATTGTCACGATTATTTAAACTTGGTTACTATATTATGATTTAGCATAACGTGTTATAAAGTAGTATATAACGATTGGTAATATGAGCAGGCGCGTCATGCTAGTTGGGAGCCAAGGCACTCGATGCATTGCCACAAGTTTCCGTATCAACAATATGTGAAACTAGGAGGTGTTCTTCGACATTTATGTTATGGAGTTGTCGCTCTTCATGGATGTCTACAAACCGAAATTCGGGTACGTTACTTTTACAATACGTGACATACATTTGCGACAAAATTGTGGGTTGAGCTTGCTATATTTTTATTTGCAACTTGGTTGATAAATTATTGTTTGTAGAGATCTAATTATAGAATGTTCATGAGAGAAGATTCTTTTTAGAAGATATATGAATATACACCCGGATTTAATAATCAATTCCAGATCATGTCATAACTTATCAGATCTTCAATATATTTCAAGTTTTCAACATTTATAATATTATTTACTCCCAAGAAAGGTTATTTACCTTTACCTAATTCCATATTATTGTTATTGTTTTTTTTTTCATCTTTTTTCTTTTAAATTTTTTAGCGACTTAAATTACATTAAATCAACGTACGACCGTTCTTGAATCCTTAACCTCAAGGAAAGCAACACCTTAACTTCACTGGCTTTGTCAATTTGACCCAACCCTCCACCCTATCATATTTTTTTGAAAGGTACAAAAAATGTATATTTAAACCGGTAAAGATCATCAAGCTAGACTTCTTAACTTTGTTTTGGTTGGGATGATCTAAACTTCTAAGGTACTAATGGTGATCACCTGGTTTATACATATCTCTTTTGTCCAATATATGTTAAATGGTGTGGGTCTAAGGCCCATAAAGTAGGCAATAGATGGATTTAATTTTAAGGGTGTATGTGTTCGCTGTTTAAAAAAACAAAGAAATTTCTGTCTATCAATAGAGATTGATAACATATCTTGCTACAATATTTTCAGACTCCAAGATCAGTTAGACAGTTGTTCAAAGATCCTTGCATTCATCTTGCTTCAGAAGTAACATCAGCTCTAATGGAACTCGCAAATAGCATAAGAAACCGACGACACACCTCACCCGAAATCCTCACCGAAAACCTACAACAAGCACTCCAAGACCTCAACACCGCGCTAAAGTCACAACCACGCCTCTTTCTGGGACCAAATAGCCCCAACAACACTTCCAAAATGCTAGCCTTTGTTGCCGCAACAGCACGCCAAAAATTAGACCACCACACCTCAAGCCTAAAACCCGACTCTAACCCTAACACCCCGAATGCATTTGACCGAAAGTCAAAGGGTGGGACTGAGGCTGAGAAGCGGGTATTGAGGTCCACATTGAGCAAGCTTACTATCACAAGTTTGGAGTTCTCGGAAGCACTTCCATTTGCGGCTTTTGTAGCTTTGTTAGTAGAGTTAGTGGCTAGACTTGATCTTGTGATCGAAGAAGTTGATGAACTCGGGAGAGTGGCTTGTTTCAAAGAGTTTAAACACGGCGATGAAGTGATCGTGGATGTCGAAAAAACGAACCAAAACTGAGATCAATCTTCCTAATCCTGTTGTGGCAGAGTGATTAATATATATCATGGAGAGCATATATATACATACACGAGACCACAAAATCATTTTGTGTTGGTTTGAGTTTGTTAACGTGACATATATAATAAACATGTCATACATGTTCGTATTTTTGTTTTTGGTATTGGGGTGTGCTCAAGGATGACCATGGACAATGATGTGGTGGGCTACGGATGAAGATGCCACGGATGTCGCATTGGTATGTGAGTTGTGACTGTTTTATTCGGGTTCGCTAGTGTGGACGGACTGGCTCACGAACTAGCTAGCTAGCTTGTGTGTGGGCCGTCTCAAGTTTTTCTCTTTTTATTTTGGTTATCCTTATTTGCATTTTTCTACTTTTAATAAAACTTAAATTAAATTATGTTTAATAAAGTTTAATATAAGTTCCGTTGAATATCAATATCATGAAATGTTTTCCACATAAGCATATAATTAGTATGAAGAGTTTACTATCGTTGAATATAAGTTTCTTTTAGTGTTATGTTGAGAAGACTGGATACATCTAATTGTGTAAGTTCTAAAGATTCTTACATAATTTATATTACATATATATGCTAAGAAAAGATATAGAAAATGGTTAGCTTTTAAATTTTAATTATAGATAAATACAGTTATAAATAGAAAGCTAAATCGACCCTAACTTTGTCTAGCCTCGACTTGAGCTCATTTTCGAGCAATTTGTTTATTGTTTTGTTTAAACATTTTATTTATATACATGTGTGATACTGTGATGTGTCCTTATATGTAATTATTTTCATGCTAAACCTTCACCCTCGAAACCTCCAACTTGCAACCATCTCCACTCTCAAAACCCCTAACCTCCACCCACGAAGGTTCTGAAGATACTTGTTGAAAATAATAGTTCTTCAAGTTCAATTTTATTACTAGGTATAATATGCAATGTATTTTATCATGTTGCATAAGTATTTGTGCAGGTTATGGACTCACGTAGCGGATTCACGTAGCTGAGCTGGGCCTGGTAGGTTCGTGACTGATTATGGACTAAAGGAGCAGCTGCAACAGTTATTGGGCCTGGTCATCAACAGTGGGCTTATGAAGATTGTTTTGTTTCTGACTTGGGCTCAAAGCCCAGCCCGTTGGTTTATTATTCAAGTCGGTGGTTCCTTTTCTCGAGATATCAATATAGAGTTTCAGAAGAAGATTGTTATGATAATTCATTCTTCATTCTCCTTTCACAATAATCACACACATAAGAGAGGTTTTCGTCTGGATGAATTAGATGGTCTGAGATATTTTTCTCTCATCTCACATACACAAAAAACCTCTCTATATTCAGGCGTTTTGATCTTGTTTCAATCTGGCTATCTCATCTAGATTCAGATATAGTTTGTTCTGATAGTCTGATAGTTATCTAGGGTGTGAGGTTCAGATTGTTGTATATTATTGATCTCGGTTAGTGTCTGATTTGTGTAGATGTGTTAGGGTTTTGTTTGTATATTAAGAGTCTTTGTAAGTATTTGAGTTTAATAGCGTTTTTTTTGGTTCAAATAATCTTTTGGTCTGTTTTGATATCATCTTTTTGACATGGTATCAGAGCCAGTCTCTGATTCGGGTTAAAATTTCTACGAGGATATTATCTTGTATAGATCTTGTTCTTGTAGTTAGTTTTTTTATTTTTCTTTTTTCGTTGTTAATCTCGGTCAGATTTAAATAAATAGATCTTGTGTTTATAGATTTTGATTCTTGTCTTTGTAAATCTGTTGGATCTGGTCACAAATAGTAACATTCAGAGATCTTATCTTTGTAGATCTGGTTTCTGATTGTTGGATCTGTTTTTCTTTAAGTTTTTTTTTCCGCTGTGCTTATCTGGACGTAGAACTTGATCTTCATTCATATATCTAGTTCTAGCTATTGAGTTTGCTGTCAAATCTGATCTTATATGTTAGATCTGGTTCTGGCCGATTGATTGTTTACTCGCAGATTTGATATGGTTTTCTTTAGATCTTTTTCAGTTCATCTAATTGTTGGTGTTCTTGAAATAAGATTTGTATTCCTGGTGTAATCTCGTAAATAGTGTCTTCTTTTGGGTCAGATTTTGTAAAGGTTTTGTATTGTTTTTGTCAGGCTTTATTGTCAAACGCTATTCATACCATTTGAAAATACCTGTTGTTTAGGTCTGGTTCTAATTGTCGGGCCGCTGATATTATTTTGTTTTTCTTTATCTTCGGAGTGTGTTTAAATTCGGTTCCGTTCTTCTTGGCTGTGGTGAGATCTTGTATAGGTCTAGTGCTACTCTGAAAGTTTGATATTATGTGGTCTCAGCTTATTATGGAGTTGCTGGATTTGGGTACTATTCTTTGTCTCACAGTTGTAACCCTAAGTGAAGGTTAGGACTGTGAGTCTTGTTAAGGCGAACCCTAACTTGGGCAAACCCCCCGGTGAGATCTTTCAATATTCTCTTTATATTCATTAAAGTCTGTTGGTCTAGGTGTGTGGTACCGGGTTAGAAGGACCAGCAATTGATCAAGTCTTTATTGTTAGAGGTTGTTTAGGTCTAGGGGCTCCCAAGTTAAGACCTGCGGTGGCACCTTGAGTGATGAACCACTGATCTGGTCCCTGGCTTGGTTTCGCCGTATGTGTTAGTTGTATTATTGATTGCTTACTGTCTGTAGTTGCTGATTGCTTGTTACACTCTGATTGTTATTATTTGAGTGAATTGTTATTCTTGTTGTTGATTAGTAACATGGGAGATAATATTGATCCTTCAATAACAACAATCGTAATAATAACAATAATAGATATGTAGTTGTTAATAAATTTTTTAATCAGTAACTTGACATTAGTGATCTATTGTTAACATGTTTCTCATTCTTGTTACCCTTCTATAATATCAATAGAGTTAAAAAGTTGTGAACAGAAAATTAAAAAAGTTGTGTGACTTCAATCTTTTCTAACATCATGTGATTTAAGCGTTTGGACTATTATTCTAAGTTGTATAAGTCATGTGGCTTATTGGTCATCTGAAATTTTAGTATCTCTCAGTTTGTTTTGATTCTATTGCATCTTAGGGTCTATATTTGGTAAGACGTTGAGAGATTTGTTAAGATGATCTATGTATGTTGAGAACTGGTGTTGTATGCTACTAGTAGTAGTAATATTAAGTTCTGTTCTCAAATCTTTGTTTAACTATGTAACTTTGTTTACTGGTATAGAATCGTGTGGTTCTTGTTTCTGATATAGGCTTTGACCGTGTCTTGATGGGTTGTTTTGTTATTTGAACTCGTATCATGATGGTTTTGTGTGGTCTATATGTAATGTGTGTATAATCTTGTTGTTTGGTTTGTCGAACCATGTGGTAGACGTATTGTAACCAGCTGATGTCAAGATTATATTTTAACAGCCTTGTATGTTGTCTCTTGTGAGATTTTCTGGTTGCAAATCGTGTGATTTTGTGTTCAATCAGTGTTTGTCTGGCTGTGTCTTTATAGTCTGATAGAGTCATATGATTTATGATTCTTATTGTTATGATACTTGTGTGTGTTGAATCTTGTGATTCAATATTTGTTCAGTATTGATTGTGAAGTTGTAAAAGTTTTTGCGAATTGATTCAAATTAGTCTTTATCATGTTCATTACAAGTTTTCTATTGATATGTTTCTTGTAAAGTTGTAAAAGGTTTTGATCAATGCAAATTAGTCTTTAAGTTTTTCTCAAGTCTTTACGTGTTTTTTGTCAGCCTTGTTTACTCCTTTGTGGGATGTCTTTCTAATTGAAACTCATGTGATTGTTCTTATTCAATTAGATGTTATTTGGCTGATAATTCTGGTATTGAAACATAGTGCTTGAGTTGGTTACCTGTGTGTTTCAATTTGTGTTTCTCTTCTCTTGTAATCTCTGGTATTGGCACTAGATCTAGGATTCCTGAATAAAATCTACTAGTTGTAGAGTTAGGATGTTCGTTAGATTGTGTTTTTTTAAGTGTTCTGTTTTTTTGTCTTGATGATCACTTGAACCGTAAAGGTTAGAGAAGAGATTGTAAGGGGTACCGGTTGGTTTCTCTTAGTGATGTTCATTTTGTAGGTGTTACAGCCTTTTCTGTGTTCTTATGTGTAGAGGATTGTTTTTTGATATTGAAGTCTTGTGATTTTGAGTGTTATCAAATTCTGTTTAGGCTGTAGCGATGCTTACATGTTTTTTGAATCATGTGATTCAGGTTTGTATGGTTCTTGTTGTTATGTGAAGTTGTAAATGTTTGATTTAAATTAAAAAATTTCTTTACATGTTAGTAAAAGTTAACAGTATTTTGGTTAAATCAAACGAGTATTTACATTCTTTACAAGGTTTTATCAACATGAATCTAGTTTGTCTTGCATGTTTCTAATTGGTGGTCGTGTGATTGTGTGTTAATCGAAACCTGCGTACTTGTTTTATAGTCTATTGTATGCCTTATTGACAGGTTTATAACTGAGTTGTGTGATTCAGTTCGTTCTCAAGTATGTCTTAAAATTCTTCTGTTAGACACATTATTGGCTAGGTTTGTCCTATGATTGTGGATCTTCTAGTTGATTAACATTGTTGATGTTGCTTCGTAGACCTTGTCATATTATTGAGATTTGTTAGGTCGTTCAAATCATTTGATTTTGGTTCTTGTGGTCAATTTTTTTTGTTTTTGTCGTCATAAAGATAGTTTTTTTTATGTTACTGGCGTACTACTTGTTTACATCATAAGTTGGTCGCATGTCATAGTAAAGGTGATTTTTCAAAGTGTTTTTTTGTAAATCCAAGTTTCTTATAAGGGATCGAGAGCTATGTAACATTTTCTTAAACATTTCTAAATCCAAGTGTTTTTTGTTAGAGTAAATTTTCTCTCAAGTCTTCCAGAATCATTTGTTGTTTTTGGTAGTTTATATTGTAAGTCTCTTGCTTGTTTAGTTTTTTGTCAGTTTTACATAGATTGTCTATTTTTTGTAAGCATGTAAGAGGTTAAAAGCAGATATTTGCAGTGGTTGATACTTGATAGCAATTGTTGATTTAGACTGGGTTGTTGTGTTTGGTTTTTTTTATCTAAAGTCTTTTGTATATGCATAGCCATGATTAAGAAAGTGTTTTACATCTCTTGAAACTTGGAAAAATAATAAAGGCAGCCCATAGTTTCATGACTTACAGCTAGACTGAATGCCGTGCCATATGAGCTGCTACATGTGGAATTTTTTGACATCATAACCAACTGTGTATTAAAAGTGCAAAGTAGTATTTCAATTGATTTTTCCCTGAGTTTATCATGACATTTGATTTCTGACTGCACTAATTGTTCATGATTATGCGCGTGGTATCTTTTGTTTTCAATTCTTGATAATGTGTCGTTAACAAAACAAGGTCTGATTCATTAGTTGATAATTGGTTATTACATGTATTCATGGTAGAACAAAACATATTTGAGGATGTTTTTTTTATGATTAAATTGGTCTTTGTTTGGGTCTTGTTGACTAAAAGGTCTTTGAATAAAGTCAACATGTTAAGAGCTTGTAAGTCTGGATTGAGAATATTATAAATCTGGATTGGCTATATAACAAGTATAGATGGTCTCGTCCAAATAGAATAAAGAGGCGATTAGTGCTGGAGACTTATAGATGGTTTTACCTCTTCCTTCTGAACATAACAAAGACCTGTCTCTACGTTATTATTATTATTATTGTCTATCTTGTTTATCAACACCTATACACAGTTCTAAGTGAAGGCGGTTCTAAAGAATAGTCTGTTCATCTCTGTATTTCATCCTGTTAATCTCTTGCCTAGTTTTAGGTTCTTGCCGAGTTTGGTGAGTCTGTATTCGTTGAGCGTGTATGAGATTTAGTGCAGGTTGTGGTTTGAGGTCTGTTTGTAGTAGCAAACAGTAGTAGCAGTTTGTCGCTTCATTGTTTCAACTTTGTTTTGTTTTTGGTTCCAGGTATTTTCAATAAAGTTAGAGTTTTATTTTTGTTATCTTGGTATCAAAATTTGACACATCAGAATGTGTGGACACATCAGAAAGTGTGGACTGATTAGGGTGTTGGCATGTTTGAGTAATAAAATTGTGGGGGGGTGTTGAAAATAATAGTTCTTCAAGTTCAATTTTATTACTAGGTATAATATGCAATGTATTTTATCATGTTGCATAAGTATTTGTGCAGGTTATGGACTCACGTAGCGGATTCACGTAGCTGAGCTGGGCCTGGTAGGTTCGTGACTGATTATGGACTAAAGGAGCAGCTGCAACAGTTATTGGGCCTGGTCATCAACAGTGGGCTTATGAAGATTGTTTTGTTTCTGACTTGGGCTCAAAGCCCAGCCCGTTGGTTTATTATTCAAGTCGGTGGTTCCTTTTCTCGAGATATCAATATAGAGTTTCAGAAGAAGATTGTTATGATAATTCATTCTTCATTCTCCTTTCACAATAATCACACACATAAGAGAGGTTTTCGTCTGGATGAATTAGATGGTCTGAGATATTTTTCTCTCATCTCACATACACAAAAAACCTCTCTATATTCAGGCGTTTTGATCTTGTTTCAATCTGGCTATCTCATCTAGATTCAGATATAGTTTGTTCTGATAGTCTGATAGTTATCTAGGGTGTGAGGTTCAGATTGTTGTATATTATTGATCTCGGTTAGTGTCTGATTTGTGTAGATGTGTTAGGGTTTTGTTTGTATATTAAGAGTCTTTGTAAGTATTTGAGTTTAATAGCGTTTTTTGGTTCAAATAATCTTTTGGTCTGTTTTGATATCATCTTTTTGACAATACTGATGGGATGTACGAAAGGTACGTACTGAAGATACTGATGGGATGGAGATGGTTGGGTTGGTAACGGCTGATAACCAAATTTATGGTTTAATTCATTGTTGAAGATGGTGTTGGTGCAAGGGGTTGAATATGGTGGTTGTATGGTGTGGATAGGTGGCGAAATAATGATGGCCGAAGGTGGATGTTGTTGGTGGTGGTGGTGGTTGAGAAAAGTAGAAAACGATTAATTAAAAATTTGATATCTTATTACATTTCGGCAAGTCATGTCATCGTTCACTCAGCATTCATTAACTGTGTAACTCTCCAGTTAACAAAAAGCTCATTGGAGGAAAATATTTTGAAAGTTGAGACTGTTGTGAGGAAATTCTAAGTATAAACTAATGTCGGCCAATTGGATAAAGTCTAGATTATTAAATTTCAAATCCCCTTATTATTACAAAGAGTTATCCTTGTATAAAATGTGTTCATTTAACTTGTAACTATGATATCATTATGCAACAAGCCAACAACCAATCAACCAAAATGCAATATGGTGTGATAGTGAAAGAGACCAGTCAGACCACTATATAAACATGGTAAAAAAAAACCCTTTAAAACCCACCCATAGTATGATCGTATTGTGTTGGAAGGTAAAAAGTAAATATGTGAAATAATATTTGTACACTACATAAAACACACTAAAAACTAGCGTTTGAATATACTGCTGCTAACATGAGCAAAAAAAAAAAGACATCAAGCAACACGAATTAGAAAATTTTCAAAAATTACTAATTTGTAATCATAATGAGATAGTGGTATTGAGTATTAACTTTTAAAGCTTACAATATAACCAAATACTTTAAGATTAATGATCAATCAATATTTAATAAGGTAAAATAAAAAATTAAAGCGAGAAAAATATATCATCGGCGCAAGGCAATTAAAAGTTAAAAAGGGCCCTACCGGGTTCGAACCGGTGACCTCTTGATCTGCAGTCAAATGCTCTACCACTGAGCTAAGGACCCATTGTTGATGGAGTATTACAACCTATTTATTAATGGCCATATAATCCATTGAGGATTCCTATTTATTAATTGCCATATAACACATTTTTACTACTCGTCTCCTTCTGTAAAAGCGTAGCTATTTAAGCTATATGATAATTAGAGAAAGTTAAATACAAAACCAGTGTCAAATAAATAACACCAACGTTCGCATAATATATTTATGTGTAGTCTACGAAAGATAACTAGAAGTGATAAGACTGTGACTGATAAATCGAGTCGGTGTCAGTCAAATATCCATTTTTTTAGATCACGCTCAAAACAACAATCTATATACCTTTTAAGTCCTACTTAAAAATCTTTCTTTTTAAGCGTCCATCTATTCATATGTAAATATTATATTTCATGATTTCCCATACATGAAAATGATATAATTATATTTCTTAAAATGCATTATACATATTTGATTGTTTCTCAATAATCAAAATCAATATATAAACCAGATAAAGACAGAAATTACTCATTTATTTATTGTTATCTTCTTTAAGAATTAGTTACATGGTTAATACGTGATTTTTACTCATTTTATCATATTCATACATAATTACATTATTAGTATCACTTTTACAAATAGTTTCACTATTAGTATCTCTGGTGTACTAATTGTGAAACCATTTTTAGAATTAATTATGCAGTTAGTATCCATGAGGTACTAATGGTGAAACTATTTGTAAAAGTGGTACTAATGGTGTGATTACAAATAAATAGGTATAAAAATGGCAAAACAAGTAAATCACATGTACTAACCGTGTAATTAATTCCTTATGTAATAATGAACATGGTTTATATGGTTAACTTTAACCGTTTTATTCTCACCATTTCATATAACTTTTTTTTGTGCATGTCTTATCTATTTGTTTAATAATCAAATATTTTATATAAAAAATGTAGTAAACAATCTATATGCCCAATGTGTGGTTGCCAACGATAATTGAAAAGGTCCAATTTGTTGAGGATAAGATATAAATCAGTGGATGAAAGATAGTGATACTCAGCTCAAGTTTATGAATTTTTGAAGTTCTTTTTGGGCATGGCTTCTTGCTTATCAAATTGTGTGTGCCTCTTTGGTTGGAACATAGGCAAAAACAAAACCTCTGATAAACCTCAAACTAATTACCATAACCTTGATCTTCCCTTTCCTTCTTCTCTACTCACCAAAACTTTCCTCAATGGTACTCTCTCTTCCTCTATCTCTCTCATCAAGTTTTTTTCTTAGAAGTTATGAACTTCTTAGATACATTGCGGGGTTGTGCTAATATATTCATACTGTATAACCCCGCAATGTAGCAAGGGGTTACAAGTTTGTTTAGAATAACGATAGATATAGTACAAAAAGAACACCATACATAAGTTTGGGAATATGGTTGAGTTTTGCATGATCTTGAACAGGGAAGGAACTAAAATGCTGTTACAAGGCCACCTTAGACGGCTTTGGCGCGACTTCTTTTCATGAGTGTAGCGATTTCAAAGGCCCGTGTGTGATAATCGGCTACACCAACAACTCATTCAAGTTTGGAGCATTCAATCCCGAAGGTTATCGAAGCACGGATGACTACTACGACACGTTTGACGCGTTCTTGTTTTATTGGGCCGATGAAGAGAAAGACGAGCCCATTGTGTTGCCTAAAGTGGGAGGCAGTGGTGCTGCACTTTTTGACTATGCTCGCGGTGGGCCACAATTTGGGGCTGATGGGCTTCTGATCGGGCCACCACTCGCACCCGTCATGGGTGGGTTTGCAGGGCCCGATACGAACTCGGTGTAGGAGATCTAACTCAAGCAAGGTCAAGATTGGGATTGTCTTATGCAAAAAGGGCAGATGGGAAGGAGTCTTTGTTTGGTGATGAGTCCAAAGCTTCTCTGGAAGAAGTGCTAGTTTTTTGTAGTCCTCAAATAGCAAGCTTATACTAAAAGTCTAAAAAGGCTGTGCTTGTAGACACTGTATAAGGTTATACTTATACTCTTCTATACCGATACCATCTTTGTAAATTGTTTAGCCCCTAATCACTAAGATTTGCTCAGTGCTATTTTGAGAGTGCCATAAGGCAATCTTTTGAAGTGCTTATGAATTCTAGGACAGATGATTACAAGGGAGGGAAAAAATGACAAATCTGTCGAACCAAACAATGTTTAGGTTTCACTGATGCATATAATCAAACACCTTCAATGCATTCTTGAAATGGAATTTTTTTTCTTTAACACACTGAAAGGATGTAATCAAGTTTGTTGTATTCCGATTATAACTTTCATCTTATGTTAAATATTTAATATAGAGTAAATTACATAGATGATATTAAACTGCGGGTTTAGTTCTAGCTTTTCGAAGATACTTAGTTATATTAGTCAGTTGTGACATGTTTTTTAGAACACCTAACCTTAGTCTTTTACACCAATAATCCTAAATTATACATTGCCGATTGTATTAACTGACGTTTAAAACCTACTAGATTTATTTGAAATTACAAATTTACTGTAACTATTATAAAAATAAAGAAGCTAAGAAAAGACACTCGTTCATCAGTCTGGTCAAGTGAAGGTCAACATCCACTCTTTGGGAATTTATGATAAACCCCTTGGATAATCTAAGAGTTGTGAAACACTTTCAGATTCAAACAATTCGATGGTTAACTAGAATTTCTGAATGAGATAAAACTCAAATAATAATTTTGCAAGAACTAGTATGTCTGTGTGATTTTGGTAAACCACTCATCTAGACTAAAGAAAAGAGTACAAATTTAGGGCAGTTTTTAATTTCAATTCTAATGATTTTTTTAATGAAGCAATTAAACAAAATAAATTTTTTTAAACCAGAGGCTAACGCTCCTTGGACCTTGCTCCCAAGGGCGATGTCCCCTTAGAACCCTCATTGCCGATGTCCCCTTGACCCTTGCTGATGTGCTTCGCCCCTAAGAGCCAATGATGTTCTCGAATACATAAAATCATAATAAATTCAAACAAGTGCGCACTTTGCACTCTTCCAACTTGTTTGATGTATATCTTGAGAAACATTAATTAACAAGTCGGTACAATTACATTAAAATAACCAACATCCACCCAATTGCGACAAACAACCCTCGGCCACCTTGCTACAACCCTTGATCATCACAATCAAGTCTTTGTAAACCAAGTCCCAACAACATATCAGACCGCTGCAAGGGATCAAGAAGAGGGAGATCGGGGATTTAAAGGGTATTTATATGTTTACATTTAATGGATATTTTAACGTTATTTGGTAAAATATTAATTAACACGTTATAGGTCAGTAAAATATGGTAGATTGATATATTTAAAATTCAGCATGACGATCCTGACTTATGAGCACCAAGAATATGAAGTTTTAGAATAAAATTCTATACTCTGAACGATTTTTTTTAAGGTTTAGTTCAGTGGAAATTATTGTACAACCATAACCTATCGGTCTCAAGTTTAAATCCTTACCCACACACCGTGTCCTACTTACCTAAGCTCAAACCGTCACAGAGAATTTCTTTTATAGTGTGCATGAATCGAACTTATGACCTACTCAAACGATTTAGAGTTCATAAATCATAAACAAACAATATCCACTGAATTAAATATACCCACCAATCTTGACAATTGAGCTATGATTTTATTGATTTATTTTCCTTCTCGGTTTGTTTTATAAAGATTTTCACAAAAACTCTTTTTAGTTCTTTATTTTTAAAAATCTCAAAACTAATTATTTTTATAAAATTTATAAAATTTTATTTAAATTTAAATTCTACGACACCTTACCTTTTTTTGGTAATAATGAACTCATATACTTTTTTAACGTTTTTATTGTGATGACCAACTCTAAACTACTTACTCTTATTAAAAAAAACGCAACACAATATTGTTGTGTTTTTTTTTTCCTGAACGGTGACTTTCATATGAGTGGTTCAATGTCACACTGCCTAATCGGCAGTCCTAGTCAAGGTCTGCCAACTTTCATATGAGTGGCCTAATGTCACACTGCCTAATCGGCAGTCCTAGTCAAGGTCTGCCAACTTTTACAAAATATGTGTCTTCATATTCCCATGTGTTAGGATCCTAAGCAAGAAATATATTCTTTTGACGATAAGGGCGCAATTGTATCTATATACATTATATTAGCGGATATGTATTATTTTGTATTATAGCCGATAGGCTTTTGTTATGTGATTAGGTTTATCGTTTCCTTGTATAGTGGAGATATTGTTTCCTTTTATCCTTTGTAATTCTCCCCTATATAATGGGGTATGTTTATTCAATAATACACACAGAGAATTACATAATCCTTTATGGTATCAGAGCTACGGTTCTGATAACCCTAGCTCTCCTCTTTCCTTCGCATCCCTTCCTGGTTTAGATCAGGGTTTCTTTTCTTTTTTCTGCCTTCGCAAACCTGTCACCATGACCAAACCAGACCAAACCAACCCTGAATCATCTTCATCCACCAAACCCGCCGCCCTCCACCCTGCCTATTCAGTCTCCAATATCCAGTCAAAAATAAGAACCCTAGATGGAGAGACTATCACCTATTCTTCTTGGGTGAAGTTATTCATTCTCCATGTCACAGCCTATAAAGTAGCGAACCACATTGATGACACCCCTCCTCCTGACATCGTTGACCCTGCATACGAGTTATGGAAGGAACTCGATGCGCTTGTCCTCCAATGGATTGTCAACACCGTGTCAGATAAGTATCTTGACCGGCTCCTTGATAAACCCTCCACTGCCAGAGAAGCCTGGGTACAACTTGAAAAAGTCTTCCTCAGCAACAAAAAGGCTAGGGCTGCCACACTTGAAACCAAATTTTGTAACCTCACCCTCTCCGCCTGCTCTTCCCTTGACGACTACTGTCAAAAACTTAAGAGTCTGGCCAATCAGTTGGCCGATGTCGATCACCCGGTCAGCCCGTCCAGGCTGGTTCTTCAGCTTGTGCGCGGTCTTACACCCGAATACAACACTACTGCTTCCTTCATCAATAACCGCGACGCAGACTGGGATTTAGCCCTTAGTTTGCTTCATGACGAAGAAATTCGGATTGAAGCACAAAAAGGGTCTTCTTCTTCGGTTCTCGTCGCCAACACCACACCCACCACACAACCTCCACCACCCGCTAGGACCACAGACCACCCAACCAATGACACCAACCAACCCTACACCAACCGCAATACCCGAGGCAGAAGCCGAGGCAGCAGCTACAGGGGACGCGGCCGCCGCTCCTCGGCTGGTCGTGGTTTTTTCTCTGGCCCCGCTGCTGGTTACAGCCCAAATCAGCCTCCACCATACCCTAATTGGGCCTGGTGGACTCCTCCGCCATGCCCGTACCCCACGCAGCCCAACTGGAGATCCACTGGCCATTCTGCTCAGCCCAATAATCAGCCCTCTCAGGCTCACTACTCTGGCTACTCAGGCGCAGCTGGTTACAGCCCCTATGGTGGACAACAGTTTGGGTATGATGCCTTGTGCCCCACTGACCTAAGTGCAGCTTTTAATAATATGCAGGTCCATCACAATAATGCTTCATGGAACCAGGAAATCATGGATACAGGGGCCGAAGATCATGTCTCTCGAGACAAAGGTAAAATTATTGTTCCTAACTCTTCTCCTTTAAATAGGTCTATTCTTGTCGGTAATGGTCAATGTGTCCCAATTAAAGGATCTGGCACAGGCTTTCACACCCTACCTAACCGCACATACATCCTACCCAATGTCCTATATAGCCCCCACATTATTAGAAATTTAATTTCTGTACGACGTTTTTCTAGAGATAATAATGTATCTATAGAATTTGACCCCTTTGGTTTTTCTGTGAAGGATCTCGTCACTAAGAAGACCCTTTCTCGCCATAACAGCACTGGGAATCTCTACCCCTTCACACCTCCCAAGCTGCCACCTCATGCTTGCTTCATTACTGCTACCTCCTTACCCTGGCATGACCACCTTGGCCACCCAGGGGCTCAAGTCTTAGATATATTACGTCGTACTTTTAATTTTTCTTGTAATAAAGACCATGTGTCTAAACTTTGTCATTCTTGTCAACTTGCTAATAGTAAACGTTTGCCATTCTATGATTCAAATTCATTTACGTTTGCGCCTTTTGACATAATACACTGTGACCTTTGGACTTCTCCCATTCCTAGTAAGTCCGGGTATAAATATTATATGGTGTTAATTGACAATTTTTCCAACTTTGTTTGGGTTTACCCACTTAAATACAAATCTGAAACCTTCCCAACTTTTTCCAAATTTCACCAACTTATACAAACACAATTTAACAGAAAAATTAAAATGTTTCAATGTGACCTTGGTGGCGAATTCGATAACCATGCATTTAAAAGCTTCGCCTCCCACCATGGCCTTTTGTTTCGTTTTTCTTGCCCCCAAACATCGCCTCAAAATGGCCGTGCCGAACGCATGATTCGCCGAATCAACGATGTGATTCGTGCCCTACTCATTCATGCTAACCTTCCACCTTCATTCTGGGTGGAAGCGTTACACACCGCGGCCTACTTACACAACATTCTTCCAACCAAACGCCTAAACTACTACACCCCCACCTTTGCCCTTTACCTGCGCCACCCGGACTACTCTCATCTTCGTGTGTTCGGGTGCGCGTGCTACCCCAATACCTCCGCCACCACTCCACACAAACTTCATCCCCGTGCCCTTCGGTGTATCTTCCTCGGTTATCCCCCGGATTTCCGAGGCTACCGGTGTTTTGATCCTACCACCGGTCGTGTTCACATCTCCCGCCATGTTACTTTTGATGAACACGTGTTTCCATACACCATACCACAACCACCCACATCTTATCACTTTCTCGATGACCCGCCTCCCATCCAAATACCTTTCCAATTCCCTACCCCACGCCATTCACCTACCGCACCATTTCCTATCACCTACTCTAGACGACCCAAACCACCTTTACCCCCCCTACTAGCCCACGGCCCCCCACCCACCTACCCACGGCCCAACTTCCAACTGCCCCTCCCCTGGCCCAAGTTAATCCACCTACCAGCCCAACTACCTCACGGCCCACTACCACATCCCAAGCCACGGCCCAACCACATCCTATCCCGCAGACCAATCACCACCCCATGACTACCCGTTCCAAATCCCGTACCTCACCACACACACCAACGGCCTTCACCACTACTACTATATCACCTGTCCCTACCACCTATGCCAAAGCCCTTGCCGATCCTTATTGGTCACGTGCCATGCAGGCAGAATTCTCCGCTTTATTGGAGAATAAGACATGGGAACTCGTTCCTTGACCCACAGACCGACCGGTGATTCGTTGCATGTGGTTGTTTCGCCACAAATTTCATGCCGATGGGTCGTTGGAACGGTACAAAGCCCGTCTGGTTGTTAATGGAAATTCACAGACGGTTGGGATTGATTGTGACGAGACATTTAGTCCGGTTGTTAAACCGGCTACCATTCGTACGTTTTTGTCTCTAGCCGTATCCAGGTCATGGCCGATTCATCAGTTAGATGTTAAGAATGCGTTTCTTCATGGGGAGTTGAAAGAAACGGTGTTTATGCATCAGCCCCCTGGGTTTGTTGACAGACGTTTTCCACATATGGTGTGTCTGTTGAAGAAATCACTGTATGGATTGAAACAAGCCCCACGGGCATGGTATACTAGATTTGCTACATATATCACCTCGCATGGCTTTCGAGGCAGCGCTTGTGATCACTCTCTCTTCATTTATCGCCGTGACCCGGCCAATGTTGCTTACTTGTTACTTTATGTTGATGATATTGTGTTAACAGCTTCTAATGATGTTTTCTTACGCGAGATTATTGGTACGCTCTCACGAGAGTTTGCCATGACCGACCTTGGGCGGTTACACCACTTTCTTGGCATACAGGTTGATCATCAGAAAAATGGCATTTTTCTTACTCAAAAACAATATGCTAAAGATATCATCTCGCGTGCGGGTATGACCTCCTGCAAACCTTGCACCACTCCTGTGGACACTTCGTCCAAACTGAGTGCAAATGATGGGCCACCTTTTTCGGATCCTACGTTGTATCGTAGCTTGGCTGGGGCTCTACAGTATTTAACTTTCACACGGCCTGATATTACCTACGCGGTTCAACAAGTGTGTTTGTTTATGCATGACCCTCGGGATACTCACTTTGCTTTTATGAAGCGGATTATCAGGTATATACAGGGTACAGTTGATTATGGTATACGGATGGTTAAGTCGTCTACTGACTCTTTGGTTGCTTATTCGGATGCGGACTGGGGAGGATGCCCTGACTCGCGGCGCTCCACCAGTGGGTATTGTGTATTTCTGGGCGATAATCTTCTCTCTTGGTCGTCTAAACGTCAACCAACGGTTTCTCGATCAAGTGCTGAAGCTGAATACCGAGGAGTCGCCAATGCTGTTGCTGAAGCTGCTTGGTTACGTAATTTATTATTAGAGCTTCACACTCCTCTTCGTCAGGCCACCATTGTTTATTGTGATAACGTGTCCGCAGTTTACTTGTCTGATAATCCGGTGCAACATCAACGTACTAAGCACATTGAGATAGATATTCACTTTGTCCGAGAAAAGGTCCGTGTGGGGGACATCCGCGTTTTGCATGTGCCGTCAGCCTTACAGTATGCAGACATTTTCACTAAGGGTCTGTCCAGGCAACTATTTCAGTCTTTTCGTTCCAGTTTGAGCGTTTGTCCTACGCCCGTTCAAACTGCCGGGGAGTATTAGCGGATATGTATTATTTTGTATTATAGCCGATAGGCTTTTGTTATGTGATTAGGTTTATCGTTTCCTTGTATAGTGGAGATATTGTTTCCTTTTATCCTTTGTAATTCTCCCCTATATAATGGGGTATGTTTATTCAATAATACACACAGAGAATTACATAATCCTTTATGGTATCAGAGCTACGGTTCTGATAACCCTAGCTCTCCTCTTTCCTTCGCATCCCTTCCTGGTTTAGATCAGGGTTTCTTTTCTTTTTTCTGCCTTCGCAAACCTGTCACCATGACCAAACCAGACCAAACCAACCCTGAATCATCTTCATCCACCAAACCCGCCGCCCTCCACCCTGCCTATTCAGTCTCCAATATCCAGTCAAAAATAAGAACCCTAGATGGAGAGACTATCACCTATTCTTCTTGGGTGAAGTTATTCATAGTATTCGTATAGTGGCGATTCTTTTAAGGGGGGAAGAGAGGCGCCCCCCCACCCCACGAATTTTCGCTCAGAAGTTCCGATTATATAGTATTCGTATAGAAATTTTTTACTCCATAAGGTTTCGACCCTCCGAAACTGGTTTTCGACCCCCCCCGAAACTAGTGACTTCCGACACCCCGATGTTTCGGGTCAAGATTCGCCACCGCACACAACTTACTCTTTCTTTTCGTGTAAACACTGGTAGCTAGCTTATTAGTTTGCGCTAAGGTGTTGATAGTGTTGATCCTTTAATGTTAATTGAATACCAATATCAAATTATCAATTAATGTTGGTGTTTAATACTTGTATAGCTGTATGGCTGAACATGAAAATGTTGGATTTTTGTTTTAGGAAAAATCGAGTTCCTACGAGCTAGTAGAGGTAAGCACTGGTGGAAAATTAAGCAGACACAATGTCCAAGTTCAACAAGTTGGGTCGGACACAGTCACAGGCTTATCAACATTTCACTTATCTGGTAATGATCAAACACAAGATTTACATAGCAAAATAGTGTTTAATCATCCACGAGGGTTTTCTAGACAACTTCACAAGTGCATTGTGGCTCATTCACTCGGTCAAGCCGTTTTTGATGGCAACATAAAAGTCAACAGGTAATTCTTTGATTCTGTATTCGTTGATTAATATTCAAAAACGTAGTGGTAGTGTCATTGTGTTCTAACTTCTAATTTGTTTGGGATAGAAGTAATCGTAATTGTGTGACTTCTTAATCATCATTACATGCTAAATGAAGATAAATAACTCTGTTTAGGTCTACCAATCTTGTCCTTGGACCGATTAGTATTTTTTTAACCGCTGTGTTTGTTGTACTTGACATCGTTTGGTCAAATCAGGTCATGGTTACTGTGCTGTAATATATTACATAATCACTTGCATATAATTGTTAAATATTGGCAGATTTGCACAACAAACGGACGCAGGGCAACTAACACGGAGCCTAATTCTTGAACCGCGTGCAACGGTTAATGTGAAACCAAATTTACAGATAATTGCAGATGATGTAAAGTGTTCTCATGGAGCTGCAATATGTGATTTGGAAGAGGACCAACTGTTTTATCTTCAGGCAAGAGGCATTGATCTCAAAACCGCGAGAAAAGCCCTTATTGTTTCGTTTGGGGCCGAGGTTATTGACCGCTTTCCATCCGGTGATCTCAGAAAGAAGGTGGAACTACATGTAAAGAAGCTGCTTGATCCTGAAGTCCATGTAGAAAGTTAAATGTAAAGTATGAATTTGAAGAGAAATTTGTTTGAAAGTTGTAATCAAAAGTTATTATGAGTGGATTTACATCAGCATCCACAGTTTTTATATGGGTCTCCTTTTGTATGCTCTTTGATTTTTACTTTGATTTTTAGCAGCAAAGTAACATATTCCTAAATACTTTCTATACTTGCATTTTGCCGGTGTTGAACCCTCCACCTCTTTAATTGATGTAGAGACACCTTACCACCGCACCTTGGCCAACATAATTCTTACGTTGCGCACGTGCGCTTGTATTTCTTTTCAAGAACAATGTTTTGTTCCCCCAATAAATAATGTATGGTTAAAATACCAATCTTAACAAGAATGTTATAAACTTCACCATTTATAAAACAGAAGAGAGAATTGGGTTATTGATCCATTTATAGAATTATAGGTAAATGGAGAATTCGGAGTTTCAGACCCAAACAAACCTTTATAGCCCATTTATTTGAATGAGTCAGATGGGTTTGTAAATGGATTGACATGTTGTAATCAAGTTGTAAACGAGTTGGTAGGTTATAATGGGTTAGTGAGTCAACGTATTTAATAAAAACAGGTTATACAAATTAAACGAGTTAAATAGACCAACCCGAACAAAACATGTTTTTCAACCACCTAACATATAAGATTTCTTAAAAAAAAAAAAAAAAAAAAAAAAAAAAAAAAAAAAAAAACTCCCAAAAGAATTACGGATCAACATGTAGAAAAAAATAAAATGGTTTTTGACACGTCATCTAATCCACAGCCAAATTGTCACATCTAGACAAAGGTTTTACAAAGTAAAAAAGGTGATTATACACATAATAATCTATATTCAAGTCATTATAGATTTAATGCACTTTTCACCTACAACATCATGATCCATCCATTGGCTGCTAAACACAGTCCTTTTTAGGAAAGCTACAAGCTTGTTCAAGAAAGTTGACACAATTATTACAACCTAAAATGCACAAATCTAGCTTCCTGAGTGGTTGATATTTCAATGTGTAGAGAACCTCAACAGTCTTAACTTTGAATCCAAACTTGAGTTTGTAGTGATATGCAAATGATTCTGATTGGAGAGTGGATTCTCCTAAATCATTAAAGTTTAATTATAGGAATTTAGAAAACACCACAACAATTGATTAAGACAAGATGCCACAACTGTTGATAAAGATCTCAAGGGCGCATGGTAGGCGGGCGGGTTGTGACACTGAGTTGCATAAATGTAAACATGAACGCGAGGCAAAAAAAATCAAACTTAGTGAACAAAGAAACTAAAATAAAATTTCTCAAAAAAATGATATAAAAAACCTAGTAATACTAAAAAGAAGCTTATTAGGAAACTACTTACAAAATAAGAAAACTTATTGAATAAAATTAGAGAAGAAAACTTGTAGAATTCTATCGTTTAGGTGTATTTTTAACTTTTAAGTCAAGTTTTCATGATCAATACAATTTAATATGGAACCTATATCAATGTGTTTTTAGCTTATTCCCTTAGGTAACATTCGTTTCATAGAATGAAATGGAATCCGGATAGAATTAGAATGTATATTCTATTAATAATTTAAAATTGTTCGTTTCAACAAAAGAAGGAATTGTAATTGAACAACTTATAGAAGGGAATCTACATTCCAATTCCAACCTGATTTCATTACATTATGTGAAACGAACACACCTAAATTCCAATCAAATAATAGTTCTCATGAAAATTCCAATTCCATTACATTCCAAGAAACGAACGTTGCCTAAGTATCATGCGTTTTGGATAAACGTCCAAGAGTTTATGACCCGAGCCGAATTTATCAATCTTGTTTCTTGGAAGTTTCATAACTTGAAATCCACAATTTGGAATGGAATGATTCTTGATTCATAGGAAACCTTGCAGCATCTTCTATATCATTATTGTTATGGACCACCACTCCATATCTTATTAACTTTAACAATATATATTTAGGCTGCATTTCATTCACATGCAAATATAACTTTAGGAGTCTTTTATGGCTAATTATCCCTTAACAATTTAATCTTTTTTTTGCTTTCAAGAAAAAGAAATCAAACAAGGCAGGCTGCTGGCTGGCTACAAGTATTAAAGTTCATAGATTTTGCTTACACATAATTTTGACAATAAACACAGACAAGGTAGGACCACCCATTAATGATGGTTTCTAAGGTACACTTGATTTTGGTAACTAGACTTTAATTGTCCTCATCACCCTAGCTAATTAAAAAACCATATCTAATTAACTAAGTCCACTCTCTAAAAGAACATTTTCAACACACACACAAAAAAAAAAAAAAAGAAAAGAAAAACAGTTTTAAGACAGGATATTCTCATATGAATCTTGTGTTTACATTACACACATTGAATAAACCGAAGCGTAATCCAAGAGCGAAGAACTAAATTCACATCAACAGTTGGTCTTGTTTGATGGTTAAATTATATTTCTTGCAGTTGAAATTAAGCTGTGATTACTTTGAACAAAAAGAGGACCATATATAATGATCTTGAGCTATGGGGCCTAGTGTGATCATTAGCACAAGTGGGAACATGAGCATATATGGTGATATATTCTTGAATTGAATGTATCAAATTTTAGTGCTATATCACCTAACTGATCTCATTGTTTTACTTCTATTCCAAGCAACCTTTTTTTGTTTTCAAAATTTTTTTGGTTTAAAATCCATCACCAACCCTTTTCTTTGTCTAACAGACAGAAACATCCATGTTCCTACTAGTCAAAGTCAAAATCGTGTAACCGGGGTTAAAGATTTTGGGTTCTTGATATTTGATGTAGAAAAGATGAATATTACATATGCCTAAATGTTTGATGTAGAAAAGATGAATAATACATATGCCTAACATATTAAATCAAGTTTTAAGTGCACACAATAATGTAGTCATGAAAGTTGGTTATTTTAGTGTCATCATCAATGTCATTATTATTAAAAATAACTTAAAGAACAAAGTGAAATTATAGTTTACATCAGTACAAGTTAGGATGCGAGGAGTACTTGCTTGTTCATTGTAATTTTAGACACCAACGAACACGGGCTTCAAGAGGGGCATGCCTCTATCGCAGGGATCCAAGGGGCAGAGTCCGTGGTGGGGTTTTGCTAACTGGGATTGCATGACTGGTTAAAATTTGTATGAAAATGATTTCTTGTTAGAACTAATTATTGTTAGCATATAATTTAGATTTATCCTAAGTTAATTATTATTAGGGTGTATTATTATTATAAACATAAGTTTAGTCGGTTATGTGTCAACCGACACAACCATATTGTAACCGTCGTGTCTTATCGGTGGGTATATAAACCCCCATCCGACAATCATTTGTAAATATCACAAGTTAGTTTCATTCCAAATTCTCTCTAATTTCATATCCTGGAACAACCCCTGTGATCATCAACATGGCATCAGAGCCGAAGGTTACCAAATCATGAGCGAAGAACACCAAGTTGATCATACTCTGTTTTTTGACGAACAAACGCAGAAGCGATTTGGATCAAGAAACGTTGATAAAGAACATATTTTTCGATTCAGAAGACAGAAACATACATAACCAAACTCTAAGGATCAAAGAAGTAACCGATAACCGCTTCAAAGAACCAAATCGGAAAAGAAGAAAAAATCCGGCGAGTGATTCCGGCGACTCAAAAAAACAAACGAACAGTCACAAATCATCGATCAAACGGTTTCCATCCCTATCCCCTGTTTATACAACGTTAATCAAATACCAAAATTGTTGTTTATAGAAATCAAAATCCCCTTTTTGTCATACTCTGTTTTTCGAAAAATTTTGAAAACAACTTTACAAATTTGGTTTCTTTCCAAAACCTTTAAGATTTATGTTTTAGAAACAATAACAAAAAACTTGGTTAAAAAAAAAAAAACTTTGTTTCATTCGGATCATAAAATATAAAGTGGGAAAATTATATTTTGAACAGTTTGACTTTTTAAAAGTCAACATACATATTAGTTTTATTATACAGAGAAGAAGATCTTGTTTTTTATAAAGTCAGTAAATTGTTATTGATTTTTCTGAAAGTCAACAAACGTGTTTTTTTTTGAGAAAAATTAAAATTGTTAGTTTTAAAATAAAAGTCAAATCGGAATTTAAAATTATTTCCGAAAGAGAAACGTTTTTTTAAAGAAATCAAATTCTTTTAAAGAAAATATATGTTTTAAAAAAAAATCAATAAAAGAAAGTAAATGATTTAGAAAAAAACAAAAAAAAAACAAAAAGGGAGGAACGGTTCTGGTTTGCCCTGCAACCGAAGGACCGGTTCCTAGAACAGTTGGTTTGATTTGCTTGACAACCGAAGAACCCCGTTATTGGTTTTGATTTGTCCTGCAACCGAAAGCCCCGTTACTGTTCTCGGCACGCAACAATTGGTTTGATTTGTTAGACGACCGAAAGACCCAGTTAGTAGGTTTTGATTCGTCTTACAACCGAAGACCCCGCTATTGTTGTGTTAGAAAGGAATAGTTGGTTTTGATTCGTTTTAAACGACCGAAAGACCCCGTTACTATTCTCGGAATTAAGGTTTTGATTCGCTACGCGACCGAAAAACCAAAAGAAGATAATTTGATCCGAAGTCACTCAGGCTGATATCAAATTAATCCAAAGCAAGGTTGATATTGATTTGATCCGAGACTAGCAAAGTTGATATCAAATCAATCCGAAACCAAAGAAGTTAAAGTTACGTCAGTGTATTTACCAATATTGGAAAGAAGAAAAAGAAGACGCGAACAATGACTAAGGAAGTCATAAGAGAAGAAGGAACGTCAATGACCTTCCAATGCCCAACTCTAAGTCCGACGAATTACACTATTTGGGCAGTAAAAGTTAGAGCAATCTTCAACGTACATGGAATTTGGGAAGCAATAGAACCAAAAGGTGAAGTCGATGCAAAGAAAAATGCCAAAGCTATTGCTTATCTTTATCAAGCCATGCCAGAAGAACTAGTATTTCAAATCGCTCATCATACAAACGCTAAAGACATTTGGGAAGATTTGAAAGCAAGATATGTGGGAGCAGACAGAGTCAAAGAAGCAAGAATGCAAACACTCGAATCAGACTTCGAAGCTCTAAAGATGAAAGACTCAGAATCACTAGATGATTTTACCGGCAAAATTAGTAAACTTGTCTCACAAGCCAACAACCTTGGATCTACAATTGATAACAAAAGATTAGTAAGGAAACTACTCAGCTCCGTACCGGAAAAGTACATCCAAATTGTTGCTGCAATCGAACAGTTTGCCGATCTTAATACTATGCCATTTCAAGAAGCTATCGGAAGATTAAAGGCATACGAAGAACGCATCAAGAAACCAGAAGAAGGTGAATCACACAGTAAACTCTTATTCACCAAAGAAGATGCTAAAGGAAAATTCAAGGAAGATAAATGTGAACATTGTGGTCATGCAAATTCAAGTCAAGGACGTGATAAAGCTAAAAATTGGAAGACTTGGAGAAACAAAGACAACAGGAGGTACCAACAAAACAAGAGCTATATAAGATGTTACAATTGCAATGATTTTGGACACCTCAAACACGAATGTCCAAAACTAAAAGAAAAAGAGGAAGCTCATCTAATTCAATGTGAAGAAGTTGGACCAGTAATACTATAAGCAAGACGCAATGAAGATGATCAAGACCCTACTGCAAAGTATTGAAGATAAATCAAAATTAAGGGGAGAATGTTAGCATATAATTTAGATTTATCCTAAGTTAATTATTATTAGGGTGTATTATTATTATAAACATAAGTTTAGTCGGTTATGTGTCAACCGACACAACCATATTGTAACCGTCGTGTCTTATCGGTGGGTATATAAACCCCCATCCGACAATCATTTGTAAATATCACAAGTTAGTTTCATTCCAAATTCTCTCTAATTTCATATCCTGGAACAACCCCTGTGATCATCAACAATTATCGCTATTAAGTTGCTTCTGAACATCAATAGTAACTAGTGACAACTTGGTTGTTAATAGTAAGATGTTGTTTGTTTTTCTAAAAAAGGTCTGCGCAAGCTCTTCTATCTGCGTCGCGTAGACATTGCCATCTGCAGACTTGCATGCATTTGAAAACAACCGCCGCTATATATGACTGAAAATAAAATACAGAGAGGTCCATCCATCATCATCATCATAAGTTCAATTTCATATGAAAAAGTAAAATAGTAAAATATTCAAGAAAGTCATCAAAGGGTTGCCATGTAGTTTCCTTATCTAAGCAGGTTGATGAGGAACAAACATTATAAAATTTCTTCATTCAACACAGAATGTCAAAACCATAGAAAATTCTACCAACTACAAAGCTCATTTTGTTCACTATAAATACTTCCAACCTCATGTTAATGCCATCCATACAAACACAGATTTTAATCAATATTCCTCTCTTGCAATCATATTCCATTAATCAAATGGCATTTTCATTCCATGCAGTTATGTTTATAGCTTCTGCATTAATCTTTTCCCTACTAACTCAATCACAAGGTGACACTACTTCTAGCGGCTCTTTCATCCATTCGCGTGCTGGATACTACCCGAATTCTGAGGAAATAGGATCAGAAAGTGAGAACCAATACATATATACACATGCATATACATATATTATATACCATTATAATAACTTCTGCTAATTATATACTTTTTCATACATTTTTATTATGTAGCAGCTGGGAGATGCGGATATGGTTCATTTGGAGCGATAATAAACTATGGAGACGTCGCTGCTGCATCTGATCTTTATCGCGATGGTGTAGGCTGTGGTGCATGCTATCAAGTTAGGTGCACAAATGTTAAAGACTGCTCAAATGAAGGAGTGACAGTTGTTATAACTGATCAAGGATCCAGCGACCGCACAGATTTCATTATGA
This sequence comes from Ambrosia x helenae, assembly GCA_030844895.1. NCBI lineage: Eukaryota > Viridiplantae > Streptophyta > Magnoliopsida > Asterales > Asteraceae > Ambrosia > Ambrosia x helenae. Next base: position 156,994 of record JAUTDX010000371.1, read on the forward strand.
GCCAGAAAGCCTTCCGAAAAATGGCTCAGAATTCATATGCAGCATCATCTCTAATGTCACAAGGAATTGTGGATATTGAATATAGGAGGTAAGATTATTCATCTTTAAAAAATATTTATTTAAATTTACAAAAATAGTCTTAATTGCTTTAGAAATTTAATAATTAATTTCTACAATCCCATACAGAGTTTCATGCAGCTACCCAAAGTATAACATCACAATAAAGATTGATGAGAGCAGTGATTATCCATATTATCTAGCTTTTGTCATATGGTATCAACAAGGCCAAAAGGATATAACTGCAGTGCAACTATGTGAGGTCAGTAATATATGTATGGGTATAGGTTCCTGTACAAAGTACATTTTTCGTACAAAGTGTGAGAAGTCTATATAGTCATTGTGTTTTAAAGTTTGGCTATAATGTTTTTGATTCGTTTTGCATTGATTTATATAGAAAAGCACCAAACGTTACAATTTAAAACACGATCAAATGTATTCTGGACATTAAATTTAAAACACACTGATTACTTTCTTCGTATGGTGTTTTAGATTGCATGTTGAGAATAAATTAATTAGTGTTTTAAATTGTTAATTTTTGTGTTTTTCTATATAACACTATGCCAAAGGAACATAAAACATTATGCCGGAAATTTAAAACACAATGCCTATATAGACTTCTCACACTTTATACGAAAAATGCACTTTGTACAGGAACACCACATGTATGTATGTATGAATGTATATAACTATATATCAATCATGATATATATCTTGTTTTTACTTTAGATTAATGTTGTCTGCTATGTTTCATATGCAGACTAATAATTTCAACTGCAAGTTACTAGACAGAAGCTACGGATCAGTGTTTACAACAACATCACCGCCTAGTGGACCGTTGTCTCTAAGAATGTTATTTAGCAGCGAAGATGGCGATGAAAAATGGGTTGTTCCAGTTAATTCAATACCTGAAAACTGGAAGAAGGGGGCTGTATATGATACAGGGGTGCAAGTAGAAGTTTAACCGGTTAACCGCGCATTCATAGGGAATTTTTTCTTCATTAAAAGACATGAATAAAAGCAAGATAGGAATGGTCTCTACATAGTATGTTGGTTATTTTTGTTGTAGCATATCTTTATTGTTATGTAAGTTGGTTAAGGTTGTATTAAAATTCATTATTGTTTTCTTTGTATGAATTAAAGAAGCTGCCTCTATTGAAAATAAAACTTTAAAAGGTAATGATTGTTGGAATAAGTGGGGAATTAGATTAACGGTTTTTAACGGATGAAATCTTATCTATGAATATCATTGGTGGTTGTCTTTAATTTTTAAAGAGAAAGCCATGATGTGATTGTGATGCATGCTTCTCAAAAGGGTGTGAATATTCTTTACATGAACTTAACTTAAGGGGATGGGGTACTCCACTGAAAAAAATTTTATTTTACTGATTTCTATCAATCTTACGTTGCCACATCATTTCACTGATTCACTTCACTGACATAGTTTTTTGGAGGCAGCACTCCACTGAAAATAAAATAGAGAAAAAGACAAAAGAGGGGAGAGACAAACCACAGGTACCAACCCATTAACTAGAACCAGAATTTGGTTCACGGGACCACTACCAGCATGGGTGGCAGCGGTGTTACCGTGCGGGTAGTGGGGTACCCGTGACCAATTCTGGTAGCGCCCCGTCCCCCCTAATACAAAATTCACGGGTTTTAGATATAGTCTAAATAGGCTCGTGTTAATATCAGGCTGTGTTCATGACCCGTTTAACTCTTTTAGCTAAACAGGTCATGTTAATGACCCGTTTAACCTATTTATTTTTATTTTATTTTTACAAAATGTGTTTTATGTCGTAAATTAGATTGATTAGGTATTTTACGCCATATTTAGAACTTTTTAAGAGATTGACATAAGATTTTACGATTAAAATGTAAAAAGAAGTTTTATACATACGTAATTTGTATTGTAAAGCTGTAATTTTCAAATATTAATACATGCAAAAAAAAAACTAAAACAATCAGGTTAAACTTTGTGTCTATCACGTGAATATTTGTGTTGTGTTTGAATTTATATATCTAACATGCGTTTAACGTTCGTGTTAAGGTTAGACCTACCAACCTACAAACACGACCGTTCAGGACCCATACTCAAAACACTTGAAATTAGATTTTTTTTAGAACAGCTAACCCACACATCCTCACTCATCTACACTACGAGACCAATGCCCTCAACCATTTACGGCAGAAACACCTTGGTACTGCTAAACTAAATAATAATCAAGCCAAACTCAACTGAAAGATGATAGGTAAGATCAACTAAAATGAACTTTGTTGTTGATGCGGATAAACAAATGATTAGGTTATTTCAGCTGCTCCGAAGGAAGCAAAGACTGAGTTGGTATGTGATAATGCAAAATCAATTTACTTGGATTATAAAATCAGTAAAACTTGAAGAAATTTCAGCTTGTAAATCACTTTGGAACAAAGCCTATTTGGTCCAAACATTGACAAATTCTAGTATTCTAACAACCCAAATCCATAAAAAAGATCACAAACCAAATGATCAGAACTCATCAGATGTGTAACATAACAAAAGTAAGCATTTTATCATGCGTGACTGGAATAGCCAACATTAATAATTTACGGAATCTAAACCAACCTATTCTTATACAATTATTTATGACATTTCTCTGAATCTAGCAAGAGCTTTCTTCTGAATCAAGGTTCGGTAGCTATCACCTGCTTGCACCTCAAGGCTTGGGTCCAACTTCTTCGGTTGACTTCCGAGTCCGGCTCTCTTTTCTGTTGCCTGTGCCTGCACTGGCTCCACCATCCCACTGCCGTCCTTTCCCAACCCCTGGTCATTAAGTCACAACAGCAAAACAAAAAACAATCCCCCGTCTTGTGTCAGAAACTGTTAACATTTAAATTACATATATTCTGCCACCTGCTCCACCTTTTTCAAAAGATTCAACTAACTTATTAAAAAGTTTAGCGCCCAACCCGCACTAAATAACTACTCAATTCGCTGACCTGTTACCCAACCCCGACACCCAACCTGCCCATTTTGCTAGCTCTAGATGTATGTTAATGGGAGGCAAAAGCGTTGTCCTTCTGCTAATATACAAATCTAGAATGTAAAAAATTAGACAGGTACAAAAAATTACCAAGCCTTCTTGCCAACCCATGTTGCGAAGCATTCTGTTACCAACATTAGTCTCATCAATAGCCTTCTCTGCTGTAATTACATCATAGCTCGGAACACTGCTATTACCCTCTCCACCGCCACCACGTCCTCCAACACCAGGTGGAAAAGGCATAGAATCCATTCCACCCCTTTTCAAAGCTGGTTCTCGATCTTACCAGTTCAAACATTTAAAAAAAACAAACGATTTCCACATAAAGTCAATACATAAAAGATGATAATAATGATATAGTGCACGGCCCATGAAGACTCTTGGTTTCACATCTCCATTTTTTATTTTACTTTTTATAGGAAGGGAAAATAGTTGAGAGGTGCTTACTTGGATCCCCTGCTCCGAGATCAGATAAATCATCACCAAAAGATGAACCATACAAACTCCTCCTTTCAGCAGCTCGGTCCCTATAAGTGGTATGAGCTTGCTCTTTAACTGCTGACTGTACAGGCAACTCAGAAAATCGTCTTTTACCACTCACTGTAGTTGCTGGGGATGAGTAAGAACCTAAAGCAGACGCATCTGTCCTAAACGGGACTGCAGAATTTTGTGGTTCTGTTACCGTTGATGCACCCATAGACACATTTGTAGATGATGTCACATATGTGGACCCCCTTATAACACCTCTTAATGTCCCTCCAGATATGTTAGCTGCGGGCCTGGGGATCTCCTGGGCATCTAAGCTAGATGTGTTCATGGAAACCGGTGGGTTGTCTATTGCTATTTTGCTCTTTGTTGATGGTCCAACAAGATTAGATTTTTCTTCAGTTATGCCAGATGGTGGATTACCATCAAGAGCTACTCGTGGAGCTTGACTTTCATGACTCCTTTGCTTCCACATGGACAATACATTACTCATTTTTTTCTTGTTCGCCAAAATGCTGCTTTTTGAAGCGAGTCTTATTTCTTTCATTTTTTCTTTCTCTTTTTTCTCTGCAGCTATGGCGGCAGCAGCAGCAGCCTGGACAGCATCTGGTAGTGAAGTGGCCTTATCACTTGATGTTATAGTGGCGGCTGGTGCAGATATAACTACTTTTCGGGTATTAGAACCGTCAGATGACTTGGCAGGTTCGTTTTCTTTTCCATTTGCTTTGTCATTTTGATTATTACAAGGGACGTATTGTTGACTTTGGTGATCGTAGGAATACCAAATTCCATTATTGCCATCATAGTACAGACCTATATGAGTAACAAAAATACACATGTTAAACAATGTGTCAATATTGTAATAATAAATGCAATAATTGAAAACAAATAAAGAGACCTGTATTTCCATCATAATAGAACCCAGAAGCAGCATCATAGTAATAGCCAGACGCTTCATCCCAAACAAACCCAGATTGTGGGGCTGAAGAGTCCTTTGTATCTCCATTAGGTTGTTTGTCATCTGGATTATACTCTTTTGGGGCCCATCCAGCAGCATCGTACTACATGAAAAAAAAAACATGAACATTACTAACAAATATAAAAAAAATACAAAAAAAAAACATTTAGTCTCATATTTTATAATAATACCTGCTGAGAAAATGTTGCAGCCTCGATTGCTGCAGCGGCAAGGCTGCTAGAGTGAGAAGAAGATGCACCAGATCCTGGCCCAAGAATGCTTTTTGCATATGCTACTCGCAAAACTTGGCCATTTTTTTCAAGTGTAGTCCCATTTGTTGCCTCGAGAGCTTTAGTGGCATCATTAACCTAAAACAGAGATGCTTTTTATACATAATTTTCTTGAAAAGAGGGGAGAGGTGTTTAGCTATCGGTATATAAACTTACAGAATGAAAATGTATGAACGCAAATCCCCTTGAAACATGAGTAAACTTATCTCGGACAAGTCGAAGATCCTGTAAATGCTTTATTAGCAAACAGAACTTTTACGAATTAAAGCAACAACCATTTGTACCTTTATTGGAGCATGTTTGGAAAACTCATAGCGAATCATTTCCTCGTCTGCATTTTCATCTAATCCTCTTACTACCAAAACATGAGTGGGGCCTGAAAGTTCAGAAAAGTTACAATGATTTAAAAGGCTGTCTCATATGTACCTTAGGGATGCTAGTTTCAAGAGTGGAGAAACTAACCTGTCTCTCCTTTCTTACCAAATGAGGTATGATTTGATGATGCCATTTCAGCAAGAGGAGCATCATCTGTCCTAGGTTCATTACACTAATTCAAAACAGCCAAAAAAGATTGGATAAGTACTAATCATCGCAAACTAATATGAAGCATACTTAAGGTATAAAAGAGTAAAAGACCACCTGAAAACATGATGTTCTCCTCGCAAAATTAACACAGCCACATATTGTGCACATCCAATCAGAAATAAGTATTGTGCCTCTGTGGTTCATATGACCCGCCCTCGATGAACCATCTGACCCAAAGGGAGGTCCACCAGTTCCCCCAGCTGGCTTACTGTTGTAACAGAAACATAAGTTAATAACTATGGAATGACTTTGTATTTTTTTTAAATGGCTAACTCACACGTGGAACTAGAAACCTAAACCTCACGGGGAGGGACACCTTTCAATCTATCACACTACAAACTTAGTATTAGATTAAACGTTCCGTTATAAAAGCTCATATACCTAATAAGACGTACCTATACTCAAAGAATAGCTTCCTACCATCAACAACAAGACCCTCATCTCCAACTTTATCCATCATTGAGCGTGCAGACCCCTGGTTTGCAGCAATACATTGATAAATTTCATGCACAATACTTGCATATCAAAATGAGAAGGAAAAAAAGAAAGGAAACAAAAGCAATACTGTGGTAGGGAAATCTATAAATGCAAATCCACGAGAAACACCAGAACTTCGCTCCTTAATAACACGGACATGACGAAGAGGTCCCCATTCAGCCTATTTAGTATTGAAATAAGAAACTAAACAATACGAAAACAATTATAACATATTGTAAAGAGATGAACAGGATAACTACAAGAATTTGATGCAGATCTTCTTCGGTAGTGTTTTGGGACAAACCCTTCACAACGACAGTAGCAGATGGAACCTACAAAAGCATTAATCAACAGTCATCAAACTAAAACCAAACACCTTTAGATTATTAAATTCAAAATTTAACACGCACAGCTGAATAATATTCATGATGACGGTTTTTATCACGATCTCTTCTTCTATCAGACCTGTCATACCAATCATCATCATAACTGTCCTCTCTATAACTTCTCCCACGACTACGACTTCTTGGAGTTCTAGATCTAGATCTAGACCTCGACCTAACGCGGCCATGTCCATGTGACCGAGACCGGGACCGCTCATGCCTTTTGTATGGACTCAGGTCCCGTTTTCTATCACGCGAGTCACGCCTTCGCCTACTGCCACCTCTGTCATAATCAGAATCATAACTGTGCCTTCCATTATCATAATCTCTATCCCGGCTAGCTTCCCTGCTTTGTGAAACACGTGGCCTATAGTCATAGTCATCATATGCATAATCATCACGGTCCCTTCCACCATATCTCGGAGGCTTCTCATATCCACCATCATCATAGTAATCACCCTCACGATATGGATATTCGTCTTCATAAATTCGCCTTCTTGTTTGAGGCCAACCACCGGCAGCTGAAGGTGCCAATACATCCCGTTGGAAGGCGTTTCTTGAATAGATATCATCTCTTGGTAAACGTTCATCTAAATACCTCCTATCATCATATGGATCACCCGCCTGCAAATTGAATAGAATCAAGATGCACAAACGAGAAGAAAACAGTGGTATAACAAATCATGACATATACAAGCGTGAGAAATAATGTTTTGGTGGTTAAATGAAGCGTAACTCACCGAAAATTTGGATCATGGGCTGCAGAATATCGATCGAGGGCCTGTGGATTCAAGAAATTAAGGTGTGTCAGCAAGTGTATAAGGATGGAAGTAGAAGGCAAATCGATTCCATATCCTCACTGTCCCATGGCTTTATCTCACAGTCACAAAAAGCCCTAATATCTTTGTATTCGTATATGATCCCATATATGTCATTAAATAAAGAAACCACAATTACGCTGTTATTTTCCCATCCATGCTGAAGACCATAGCGACCTGGATCCATTTTGGTATGACCCGTCAATTTTACCCCTGCAAAGCTCTTGATGATTGCTTACTGTATAAACCTTTTTTTTCCTGTAACGTGCGCACAAACAGAGAGTCATGCTACAGTAAACTGAGAAACAACACTCAAGATTTGGCCTTCCATTTTACTCGACTCATCAGAGATCTAACTTCTTTCCCAGAAATATCCATCTTGATCTTATAATATAGAAATTAGGGTTCTTGATAAAGAAACCAGTAAAAATTCATGATAAACTTGATTGCAGTTTAAAAAGAATATACACCTATGACCTATACTGCAAAATTTTACAGATATAACTTTTAACTATGCATAACCTTCTGTACGAGAATCTCCAATCCCCACAGCACGAAACTATAACAAGTATCCTAAATTCATTTATGGTATTCACAAAAAACAGCCCGCTTTCAAAAATTGGTCACCAATAGATCAAATAGCTACTCAATCAAAAACATATATGATCACCATAAAAACAGAATAAACAAGTAACATTGATTTTAATGGTAGTCTAGAAACATCTTAAATGTGTAATAGCAAAGTTAAACCAGGGTTGCAGTTAGTGATCAGCAAATTCCCAGAACATTTCTACTTACATATTAATACCTACTTACCAATAAGAAGAAAGCAAAAATAACTCGAATGCTCAATCAATATGAAATTTCTACCCTAATCCTGGCTGCATAAATACTAAAAGGAAACGAGTACTCGACACACTTCCCATATACCACTAACAAAACTAAGTAACACATCTTAAGTCTTAACAATCAATATATTGACCAACTTTGAGTTTCATCAAGACCCTTCTTTATCGTCCCAGCCCACCCACCTTTTCACACATTATATTCCTAGTTTGTTATATACAAGTCCTATGCATTAACAATAAGTGTTTGCACTCAACCGACTGGACCGCTGGAGGCATACTATAATCGAACCACAACCACCATAAAATAATTAATAATACAGATTCAAACTTTACTTTTTAATAAAACAGAATCAAAAGATTTAGGGAGTAGTTGCTATCAACAGAGCAGTCTAGTCCATGCCAATAGATATCTTGCACACGCCTGATAAATCCCTGTTCAACTAAAAGATATACCCTACGATGATCAATTGCAACATTCATAAGCCCTAAATACTCAATTATTCAACAATAAATCAACAAAAAACACATAAACTCACAAATATTAGGCTGGAATCGCTTAATCGGATCGCCCGATTTAGGTGAATAGCTTCGATTTAATAACAAACCGTCAGGTGAATAGTTTCGTGTTGAATCGAACAAAAAACGTAAATCCTTTAAATCGAACAAAAAAAAGGATTTAAAAAGCTAACAAGGAGATTAGGGTATAAAGAGATCTGTGGATATATGGAATGAGGATGATGGTGTTCATACGAAGAAGTAATAATAATATTAATCAGATGAATATGAAATACCTGTTGTTTCTCGTTAATTAGGTTTTCTAGATTGTGTATTTTGGATAATTACATATATGGCCCTTGTAACTTTTAGTTTTAACAATATGTTCGGTTTGTTGAGTAAACAAATAGGGTGTGAATGAGACACGTAACAGTTCGAGAGCTACCCAGGTCGGCTTGATAAAAAGCTCGAATGAGTCGAGCCTTAACGAGCCCGAGTTTGACCTTAAATATGACTCGTTTAGTTATCGAGCTCGAGCCTTACATAAAAAGCTCGTTTAGGCTCGCGAGCCTAAACAAGTCCAAACAAATGTTATACTATTATTTTTTTTATGTATGCAATTTTGTCCTTTGAACATTTTCAATTTTAATTAATAATATTGGTGAGCCGAGCTCGAGCCGAACTTTTGCTCCTTTAAGCTAGTGAAGCGAGCACATGCCGAGCTTTTAGGTTGTTTAAAATTATTTTTAAATTAGCTTGAGCCGAGCCCGAGCTCTTAGATTTTACTTTCGAGCCGATCTCGAGCTCAGAATAGTAGGCTCGAGCTCGCGCCTCAAAAGAGCATGACGAGTCGAGCTCGAGCCTAGTCAAGCTCAGGCTCGGCTCGTTTACACCCCTATAAATAAACGAGTAAAGTGTGGTTTTGCGGAGGAACATCGGGAACTCAAACTCAAACGATAGTTAACTCTTAGTAAGAAAAAAAATAGAGAAAAGTACGCCATACGGTTTTATCTTATGTCAAAAACTACCATGGAACAAATTCACGACATAAACCTTGAATAAACTATTTTTGGACTACTTGTAATGTTAAAAAAAAGTGGTTAAAGCAAATTTGAATCTACGCATTAAGGTACATGTATATGAACTTTCTAATTTGATGCAGATTGTTGTCCCTCTGCTTTCTGATGCGTCTTTAGAAATATCTGATTTGCTTGTCGTGATGAAAAATATGTTTTAGAATTATAAAAGTGTTTTGAAAATGGTTTCCGTATGTTGGGTTAAGTTATTGTACAAATGGATGTTGTGTGTGAAGGGTAAAAATGAATTTCACACGAAGAAAATCAAAATTAAGCGTGAATGATACAATTACGCATGTGATAAAAATTACGCATGAGTAAGTTTTATAATTACGCACGTTATAAAAATTACTTTTACACTTTATACGTTAATAACTCTTGTATTTTAAACTTATTCACATATGTTATTAAGAAATATTTTATGAAATATCTTATGCAAGTAACAATTTTAAATGTTCACGAATTCACAAGGTTGCTGGATTAGGTGTGTTCATCAGTTCGGGTTTTGAGCTGTACGATTTAGAAAATTATTTGAGTGGAAACGAACCGAATTTAATAGGGTTGAAACCAACTGAAAATGGTTATATTTGTTCAGTGTCGGTTACGAGTCCAGTTTGATATTCATTTTAATCAGTTTCGAACCAGATAATGAACACCCCTATACAGAATTAGATGATTACAAGTTTTCCAAGTATAGGAACTAAACTAAGCCGAGCCCAATTATTATTATTATTTATTTTTTAAAATTATCCACATTTATAACTATAACTTTTAATATTACAAAAAAAAATATTATTCAGTTATTTATATCATATTTCTATAAAACAATAATGTAATGATGATTAGGTAAGTATATGTTTAATACATTAAATAAAGTTTATGTAAATAGCATGCTCGTTTAGGCTCGCAGGTCTAGTCGAGCTTGAGCTCATTTGTTAAATGAGCCCCTACAGAGGCTTGAAGATATTTTAAGCTCGGCTTGATTTAAGCTTTTTACAAACGGATCTTGAGTAGCTCACCAACCCACCATCTTATACACACCCCTACACATGCCTATCATTGTGGCATAAAACGGGGTGGCTCGAACCGCGACAGTAAGTTGTTTATATTAAGAGCCCATACTCCATCTCACTTTTTGTAAGCATGGGTCCTGTTAGTTATTTTTAAGTTAATGTCTTCTGATGCTCATTCATTCATGTATTCTTAAATGAAAGAGATAACTCTAGTATCAATTAATCATACAAGATTTAGCTCTATCAATATGGTTATCATACTTAATGTCCATATAAAACCCAATTAAGCATATCATTACTTGAAATTCTATATACACTGTATTCCACCTTTTGCTCCAAAGGTGGCCATTTTCTTTTCTTTTATTGTCTTTTAAAAAAAAACAGAAAACCCATCTCCCTTCTATAACAAGAAAGCTGTCAAAAAGTCAAAAAAAAAAATCATCATTCTAATTCTATAAAAAATCAAGATCAAGAATGTATCAACTCAGGGCAAAAGTTCATGTCAGCTTCATCTAACATGATCACCGGATGCACTGCAGCACTTGTTAAATTGAGAGCTCTTCGTAGCTTTCTTGGGTCAAAAACTTCAACCTCGAGTGCAAAGACTGAACTAACCGGCCTATGATCAGACATCCTTATCTCTGCTCGATTGTAACAAAGTTGTTTTATGCCTTTTCCCATCCATAATATACGGTCACACCTGCATGTTCGAGTTTATTTAACACATGAACTTGTTGTATGGACTCACTTTGACTTTTAAGGTAAAAAAGACCACTTTTTAAACAGTAAGACAGAAAGACACATTTTGACTTTTAAGGTCAAACATATAACTTTTGGACTAAATCTGTAAGAAATAATGTGATAAATCTTAATCACAACAACCTTACCTTTTTCACTTATGTTATGTACTTCAATAAACTAATATAAAAGATTCTCAACATTTAAATCTCCAGATTAATATGTGAATTTAAAAAGTACATAATAATCTGACCTCAAAGGTCAAACACTGTATTTTTACAAATAAAACAGTGGAAGTACTTACCATGCTGGTGCTCTCCTCTTCTCCCCTTCTTTTGAATTTTCACCTGCGTATCGATCTGAATTGAATTCATACTTGTACGTTGGTGGAAAGTCGATAACACCCTCTTTCCATCCATAAAAAACATGCCCCCTTCTCAATTCCTTACAGAGCTACAACGCGTAAAACATCCTATTAGATACATAAGCATTCACATGTATTTGGTCTCACCATACTGACAAGTGGCAATTTCGACCCGTTTACTTAATATGCAGGTCTACAAGTAGGAAACGGGTCAAATAGATAAAAACACAATCCATATCAATACCTGATCGCTATAGAGCAGTTGGTCCCACTGCTTCATGGCAACAAGCTTTCTAACTTCTTCGTCTGGCTTATTGATACGATAATTTAAGTCGCCAAACCAGAATATCTGACTGTATAAAGAAACCGAGAACTTTACAAATCATGAATTATAAAGATGCAGCAAAAGGTAGCAAAATATGTGAAAATGAAAATAATATCACAATTATTTCCTAAAACTACTCACTCATGACACGGGATTGTTTGAGGTTGATCAGGATCTAAAACAGTAGAGAAACGGTACGTTTTAATATCTCAGATACATTTGAGTTTCGCTTTTCTTCATCCCCAACCTTGTGTCCGGAAGTCAAATGAGAACAAACAAAACATAACCTTGTTTGATAAAGAGACATGCTAATGGACACTGATCCCTGAAACATAAATTATAAATCGATTATGACTTTTTCAAAAAACATGTGGTCAAAAATCATGGGTTGTCTGACTATCAATGGGTCAAAACTGGTACTTGTTTTGGTATATAGCCAGGTTGGGTTTAACCAAAACACCTTTTGTTAAATTGTAGTGCGTCACATATGAATACAAAGATTATTTACTTAAAAGTTACAGATTTTGAATAAAATGATTTTAGGAGGATATATTACATGCATGACTAGTTTCATTTTAAACTATTCATATTACATATTTACATACTTGGCTCGTTAACGATAAATGTAACATGAATTGACCCAATTGTAACTAAACGGGTCAAACTTGCCACCTCTACCAGTGAGTTGACTTGTTTGACTATATGACTTGAGACAAAGCCTAATTACCTTATTACCCATGTATCCCATAAGCCCGACCCCAACGGGGGCAACCTTTAAGTTGTTAATATGTCTTCTCAGCCTTTTCCGAACCCAAACTGAAACGTATACGCCCACCATCTGCTTACTAATAATTCTTACATACCTGATATATTTCCTCAAAAAATTAACCCTTTTGCGCATTGCAAATAAACCGAAAACAAAAAGGAAAGAAAAATAAATATAAACTTTACCTATGACTTGGTTTTCTTGATCATCCAACACAGCTGATTTCTCATCCTCCATTTCTGTTTGATCTTCAAAAAAATCATCTTCTTCTTCCAACACCTGTTCTGACACATCCTCAAGCGAGTCAACCATGTCCGTCCGTTCTTGGTGCTCGGTCCAGAGCAAACCCAAGTCACCTGAGCTATGGTGCACCCTTTTTAACCCACCACCAACATCTAATGGGGCTAACCAATCAGAACTTACTCTTGCAGTGCTACTTAAACTTAATACCCTTCTTAGCTTTGCACCAGACGAAAGAACTTTTGGCGTTATATCCAACGCTTTTTCCGGCCAGTTTAATATATTAATCACTTTTGTTTCCGGAACAGTTATGTTGGTGAGGCCCGACTCACCATTTTGGTTCAAGATTGGAGAAGTTGGAGCACTGTAGCTTTTATGTATGGCCGTTTGCTCTTGTGATTTGTTCAAAGCTTTTCGAATGATCGCTTCCCATTTTAATATCGGCCTTCGAGTTTCAGCTCCCAAAACATTCCCAGCACTTAGAGGAACAACTTCCTGAAAACTGATATAATAATAATTCTTGATTCAAAGAAGGCACTTGGAATATTAAAGTCAAACCGGTTACTTGCAAGATCCATAGTTATTTATATGCATTTTCTACAACTATTATAAAACTTTTACCCTTTATGAACAAGTTATATACTTTTAAAAAACATAGTAATTGAATGTATCTAGCTCAAAAAGAATCAGTAATTCTGAAGATGAAATCTTATACGTTTGACCGAAAAAGTCAAACTCTTACCCAAGAATGTAAATATCAGCTGGCTGATCCATACAAAGCCACTCATCTATCTCAAGATCTTCATCAGGGACCCTTCCAGCTACATTCCATGTGCCAACTGTCATCCTAGAGATATAAATATGAAAATAAAATCAGTTTTTTTTTTCTAAGACGTTCCGATTACAATAAGCCAGAAACAACTATGTCTAATATTCTAGAGCCAAACCTCACATCTTTTGTTTTAATATAGTGAACACGCATCGTCTCCGATTTCCCCCTCTTATGTTTTATCAACCCTTTTGCAGGCATCCCTAAATTTACAAAATTATTGCATAATGAGTAAAAAAATTGCATCAAAACCACTTGGAGGCTTATAGCTCATTCATACTTCAAGATTTTTCCTAAAAGGGAAACGTTGCAGCACAAAAAAAAGATAAATTTAAAAATAAATATCACCATCTGAGATATGACTTGTACATGAAGGCATGCTTCTCTGTGTTCTATGAGCATAACTCTTATCAAAGTGCTTTCTTTCTTCTTTAGGAGAGCAAACTGTGATAAAGTTGAAAAATAAGAATGATGAGAATAATACAGAAACACATAAAAGGCGTTGAAAAATGCAAAAAAAAAAAAATTTGAATTATGTGGTGTGTTAATCTAATTTGCATACCATCATCTTCACTTTCGGTCTCTGTATCAACTTCATCTTCACTAAAATCATTAGTTTTCGGCTGAATGTTTAACCATTTCTTCATCACCATTGATGGCCAAAATGGCTACAAACAAACACACCTACGTAAATATCATAACTTTTTTTCCATTTTTGGCCATGCAATTCAATAAAGATTACTCAAAACGTACCTCAGAGCGCCTTCCTCTTCGGGCTTTCATCTTCTAAAAAACAATATAAAGCCAATTCCTTTTTGTTGTAGAATTTGCTTACTCAGAAAGGTGTCTGTGTGTATATATATATAGCGAATCAATCCTTTGATAATATTAGCAGGGTCCACAACTTGCTCTAATGCATCTTTCACCGTTCGTTTTCTTATCCAACGACTACAAAAACCACACTAGGCATGCACAAGTTGGCCACCTATTATATGATATCATAGTAGTTCAATAAAGACCATAATAGCCTTGAATAACGTCCAAGATTGTTGAACCAGATTTTTTATTTAAAAACTGGATTATATAAAATGATGCATCCATTAGTATCTCAATATTATATAAAAATGGTTGTTTTTTTAATTGTTATTAAGTTTTGTTATAGAAAGGATTCTTATCTGTCATAAGAAGACAAGTAAGATGGTTCTAAGGATCAATAATTATGTGTGGTGAAGCTAAATACAAAAGACATAAAACTTATGGTCAAATTTCACAAACATCCACAACCTCAACAAGCAAGAAAAGTCAAATCTAACCTCTCTACTTGGTCACACCTAATCTTTTTTCTTTAAACAAATAAAAAAATACAACCTTGTTGAATACAGATATGAAAACATCATAAAAAGACACAAGTCCAGTTAAAACAAAAGAATAAAAAACCAGACATCACTTTCACCACAACTAATATACAGTAGAAGTATATGATTGAAAACACACACACACACACTAACTTTCAACAAGAGTGTATAATCAACAATGTATTAACTATTAAGACACATAAATCATTGACCTTTTTAATAATTTTTATAATTGCACTTTGACCTGCATGAAAACATGTTAATTGTATGATCAACTCCTCAACTTGGTATTATTAAATAATTTGTATATTGCCATATTTGTCTGCAAGATTAACATAACACCGACTATATTATCTTGATTATGGTCCCCAATAAAACCTTATGTCAGATCACTAACTACTACAGTTAGGCTAAGAAATCTAATCAATTAGATTAAAAAAATGAAAAAAATTAAAAAATGCATGTGATACAGACAAAACTAAATATTTTAATATATAATTAAGGGACCCCATTTGCATTAAGAGCCATAGTTAGGTAAAAAAAGAAAAAAAGAAAAAAAACCTAAATTCATACAACACATCATAGATATCAATCTTTTAGTCAATTGGATGTTTATAAAGATAACAAAATATTGCACAGCTGTATGATGTTTGGCAGGCCGGTTTGATCACACAGAAACACATAAAATGACACTTTGAATAATAAAAAAAAAAAAGTAAAAGGACCCATATATGAATAGATTCATCATAAGTGTTATTGAGAGCAGCACTATATGTGGAGGTTAAAGATTCACCTAAAAAGGTATTCTAAAGTTAAAAAAAGAAACTTCTTTTTTTAAAGAAATGTGTAAACCCTTTAGTTAATCACAATCTTGGAGTTGAAATTAACAATCTTTATGAATTTTCTTGATTTCTTGAGGTCTGCAGATAAAAACATAATGTGAATGAAAGTCAATAATAAAATAAAAAAGTAGTTATGATAACAACATAGGAAGGTGGTGGGTACAAAGGGGTGTACCTTTTTTTGAAAAAAGAGTTGAATATGAGAGCATTGTAAGAAGAATTAAAAGAGGAAGATGCTAATCTTCTTCAAGTGGTGTGATAGTAACTGGAGGTGGGGTTGGGTTGAGTGTTGTTTTTTTTTTTCTTTTTTCTTTTTTTTGGGGGGAATGTGGTGGTGAATGGTGATGGTAGTGGTACTGGTGGGGTAAGGGCATACATTGTTATCCATGGATAAAAGGTTAAAAAAAAAAGTGGAAATCAGTAAATTGGTTTGACCCAAGTTCAGTAATCTTGAAGTTACAGCAAGCATTTTGATGATGATGGACTGAAGGCTGCCCTGCAATGATAATTTGCCCTCACTACCAATAAGTGGAGACTTTCCGAGACTACCAATTCCTATCGTTTGTGACATACACATGCAATAATATTATAAAAGATACGCGGTTTTGAATGTGGAAGTAGGCCATCAAGTGTTAAAGTGTGTACAAAAAAATGGTTTTTATTGAGACTTTTTTTTTCCGAAGGATAATATATGGAATAGAGATAGATAGCCGTTTGAGATGTATACATTCGATGACCTCATTTTATACTCAATTTAAAAGTGTTTAGCCATTACCAATGGAAAATCCTAAATTTCGCCGTTACCAATGGCGTAATGTCAGATTTCGCCGTTGCTAATGGTAAAGTGTACTATGCTGTCATAGGTTGTCTGTTGTCATAACTTTTCAGATTTGTGTAAGAGCTTCTCATATTTCGCCGTTAGTAACGGCGATGGCATTACTTTTGAAAACCGAGAGAGATGGCACTATAAGTGAAATACACGAGAGCGATGACACTATTAATGCAAAAGACTCGATCTTAGCTACTATAATTCCATATGGATATATGGGTTGTGGCTTAGCGATGAGATAATTTATATCTTTCAAACTTTTGTCTATTTTCATTATCTAAATGAAAGAAGCCACATTATAATTGGACACCATTGATGTGTTACTAACATATAACAAGGGGTTTTGTGTTAATGAGAGGGTTAAGCTGGCTAATTGGCTACACGACTTGTAAGAGAGAGTGTTTGGTTCACATCATATAAGTCGTATGATAGTATTACTGGATATGAATGATTGACGTGATAAGTGATATGACTCATACAATGCTCATATTTACTTTTTTTCGCTCGTGTATACGGCTTGTATGACCTATACAATTCATAAGATCTGATATGTGCCCTGATGTCCGCGTTTAGGGGTGGTATTTGAATTTGAATATAAGCACCTTTGTATTATTATAGTACTTTAATCAAATAGCATGGGTTAGTTCGTTTATCGCTAAATCGAACCACAGACTCAAAATTTGGTTAGAGAAAAATCATATCCGTTGATTTTAGCTAGATTAATTACAGTTTATTGGTTTATTAAAGGGTGATTCGGTTTTTGATAACATTTCAGTTTTGGATAACACTTCGGTTATTTCTTTTACCTTATTGAGGAAATCGTATTGTTTTTTCTCTCTATGATGATTCCAATGTTCAAGTGGCTCATCCGCCAATTATAGTGGATATTGTTCATGATAGAGATGGACATTTTTTACCGAAAAGTGGTACCATACCGATACTATATAAACTGATATCAGTCGAAAATAGTTATAAACTGGTACCGGTATTTATTTTTAGAGTTTCGGTTTCGGTATTTTTGAACTTATGGTATCAGACCACTATAATAGATACAATATACAATTTATATTTTTACTTATTTACGATATCAGTACTTTTCGATACAATACTGGTTTCATCTCTAGTTCATGGGCGTTTTGTTGTTCTTGACAACAAACTGTAAATTTTAGCATCTATAACATAAATTCATCTTGTTAAATTGTGTGTTCATGAGTTTGAACATGTACTATATATTTATTTGTAAAAAAAATATTAAATATCTATGATAGTGGTATGGTGTTTGCCCTTCATAAAATAGTATATTAATATAAAATTAGGTTGTATTTAGGTTGTCGGGTTTTGCTACTCTTGGATTTTTGCTAGTCTCTTGCTAGCTTTTTAATAAAGTTTCGTTTCACCGTTCAAAAAAAAGGTTGTATTTAGGTGTTTACAACTTGTTTGTAAAAACATGTCATTACATCTTTAAAACAACAAAAGGTGAATTTATATGACACGCGTTTAACTATAAGTATTAAGTATTTATGGAAAATCAACAATGTTGTCTCATAGGAACCACACGGGTTTCTCCTTTCAAACCCAACGGTTATTTTTTCGGTGGAACGTGGGAATCGAACCTGAGACCAAACCCGAGCAGAAACCCACCAAGGAGGTAAACCTTCTCACCTCAAACCAATTGGGCTGGAGATCATTGGTGAATCTATGTATCTATGTCTACACATTATAATAAGAATTATTATTTTGTTTAGTATTATAAATTTGCTTCCAAAGGACCCAAATTAATCAAAATTTCTATCTATTAATAACTACCAAAAAGTATAATTAATTTATTTTTTGTATTCGAACGATCAAACCTATTTCAATTTAGGTAGACTATTGGGTGTGGAGACGAAGACCTCTCCGTCCCTTGGATTTAGACAATTTGAGGACTATTCAAGAGTGTGGGGGTAGTCTTCCGTAGGTAGTCCTCCACTCCTATTGGCCACCATTTATTTTTTTATTTTCTAATTTTTAAATAAGTAAATAATTAAAATAAATAACATAAAAAGTCACATAATATTAAAAAAAAAGTTACAATGAAGTAGACATAAAAAAACACCGAAACCTAAAAATAAAAACACTGAAACCTACAAATTAAAAAAAAAAACACTAAAACCTACAAATTCTATATATAATTAAAACATGAAGCCTCTTAACAATAGTTCCAGTTTCCAGGTAATCCCAACCTACACATTCCGGTTGCTCTCCCTCAACTCACACCCTTTAGCCCTTTCTTTGGTGCATGTTTATCACTGCCGCGTGTAGGTGAACCTTTCCCTTTTTTCTCTTCCACCTATTAACTTTCTGAACTCCAGATTTGTTTTTTTCATTTCGGGATCTGTTCAAGATTCAACACAAAAGAGCTGATCCGAAGCCCTTATTTTCATTTTCAGGTGAGAAAGAGTAAGTGAAAACAGTAGAACGATGTTGAGATTTTGGGGCTGACATGATGGTGAATATTCAAGATGATGATCACTTTGAAGGTAGGTGTAGATGGTGATGGGTTATGTGGTGGTGACATCTACGAGGGTGGATCGGTTGAATGGATTATCATATATGACTTTATTTTTGCAACCGGCAACGACTAGACACAGATCCCGTGTCTCTTTTTGTTGGTTTTAGTTGTTGCTGTAGTGATTTGAATAGCATTTTCGAATGAGAATGGAGGTGGCAGTATTAAAGTTAGACTGTGTATTTGAGAGAGAGATTGGAGGGTATGAGGTAGAGTGTTGGACTGTTTGGAAGAGATTTTCATCTCAATGATTTTGAAGATTCCTTTTCAAATTAAAAAAAAAAAAAAACAAATACAGTAATAATGATATGGTTGTGTCTAGGTGCCAGGCAGCCGAAATTTAGGAGCAAAATATTAGAATTTACATATTTGGTTGGATTAATCTGTTTATGTATTTATATTATATAGTATAAGTTGAGTAAATAACTATTCTAGAGAATCGGTTGAGTAGTTTATCACATACGGCTCTAATTTTGCAAGTCCCATTATGCTTCAGTTTAATTTTTTCGTTTACATCTCTTGCAATTTAATTAGTAAAATCCATGAACGTTGTTTTAAACTGACTTATTGTTTTAAACCTTTTTAAATCGCTCGACACTTATCTCTAAACATACATTGCAACGTTTTTTATCTATACTTATACCGACATGCTGCAATGTGTGCGCATCGTGTTTATCTTTATATATGTGTTGGTTTAAATTTTGTTCAAATAAATTGGCTTCCTTTCGAACTTTAATATTTTTTTATCATCACATTCGCAATTTGATATTTTTGTTTACCTTTCGAACCCGTGGTGAAGCGCGGGTACCCAACTAGTTTAAAAAAAAAAACACTGAAACCTAAAAATAAAATAAAAAACCGAAACCTACAAATTTTTAATTAAAACCAAAAGACCTTAAAAAACACCTAAACATCAACACTAAAAAAACGCATCAATTGCCAAGCGAGAATATGAGGGATGTTGAATTGTTCGCCGTGAGCAGCCACATAGTCTTGTTGTGTGAGTTGGATTCCCGCTTGTTGGGTAAATAAGGTGTTCCATCTCGCACACCTTCCGTGTAGCTCCCGCCACTTATTAGCGAGTTGATCCGCGCTGCGGTGATTTGTTTGGGTTAAACGATTGTATTCCACCAAAACGTTGTTCCAAAAAGAAGATGTATTTACTTCTTCATCCGCCGTCCCTTGATATTGATGAAGGCCATCACTAACTTTGAATCTCGTTATCGGAAGTCCAAGCCATTTTTAGAGAAGAGGGTTTTGATTTTTGGTGGATTTTATAAAAAAGGGTAAAGATTTAGAGAAGAAATGAAGATGGTTTATAAAAATTGTTTGGAAAATAGGTGGGTTTTTATTGGGATAAATGGTAATTTTTTTATTGCAACGGTTATAATATTAAATAGGAGGGACCCACACTTTCAAACCAACCAATCACCATGGACGGCCACAACGTCTGATTCTAGTCGTTTGAGCCGGGTTAGGCCCCGGCGGGGGTGGTGTTCGACGGGCTAGATGGGCTCGACGGGCCAAGGACGCCCCCATTAACATTCTACATTTTTCCTTACTATTTACATGTTCTAGTTTCCCAACATGATAAATTACAAATGTTTTTTGACAAGCCGTTGTTGAAGGCTACCTGCAAAATCCTATTAATAGATACTAACACATTCCAATCAATTCCAAAAAATATATATAAAAATTTGTATCAAATTTGAACTAGTAACAAATTTTCAATATAGAAGTATTGAAAAAACTCATATAAGTAAAACATGTCAAATATTCATGATCATGAGGCATATAATTATCACTATAAATCATAACTATAATTTCAATAGTAGTGATTGATTAATATTGACAACTAATATACAGAAGAATTGTATGATTGATGGAACACACCCCTTGCAACAAGAATGTATTAGGCCACATAACTCATTGACTATTGGACTTCGATCTGCAATGAAAGCATGTTAATTGTATGATCAACTCCTCAACTTGGGATTACTTCATTTCTATATTCAGTGTGTATATATATTGCCAAAATGGTTTGCAAGATTAACATAACACCGAATATATATTATCTTGATTATGGTCCCCAATCGAAGCTTATGTCAGATCACTGGTCATCCAACTACTACAATTAGGTTAAGAAATCTAATTAATTAGATTAAAATATGGATATGATATGGACAAAACTTAATATTAATATAGAATTAATGGACCTTCAGACATCCGTCCTTATACGGGTCACATAACAAGATGATTTGTATAATACTGGCCGTATTAGAGGGTTAAGCTGGATATACGACCCATAAGAGAGAGTGTTTCGTTCACATTATACGAATTGTATGATAGTGCGACTGTACATGAATGACTAACGTGAGAAGTGATATGACTCAATGACTCATACATGGTCGTATCAACTTTTTTTGCATGTGTATAAGGCTTGTATGACCCATACAATTCGTAAGATATGACATGTGTTCTAATGTCCGCGTTTATGGGTGGTGTCAGAATATAAGCACCCTTGTGTTGATTATAGTACTTTAATCAAATATCATGGTTTGGTTCGGTTATTGCTGAATCGAACTATAAACTCAAACTTCAGTAATAGAAAAATCATATCCGTTGAGTGTAGTTAAATTAATTACAGTTTATTAGTTTATGAAAAAGTGATTCAGTTTGATAGCATTCAGTTATTTGTTTCACCTTATTGAGGAAATCAAATTGCTTTTGTCTTCTGTGGTTATTCCAAGTATTCAAGTGGCTCATCTGCCAAACGGAGATGTACGTGGTAGAGATGGTCATTTTTTTTACCAAATAATGTTACCATACTTACCCGATACCGACCAAATAAAATGGTACCAATACCGGCATTCATTTTTAAAGTGTTGGTATTTTTGAATTTATGGTATTTTTGTACCGCTATGATGAGTACAATATACGGTTTATATTTATGATATTAGTACTTTTGATCTAGTGATTCATTTGTTGAGATCGAATGGTTCAGGTTGTTCAAGAAATCACGCATGAAGTAAAATATTTTATTTTCTTTAATTGAGTAATCTATTACTATACTTTATAAAAACAACATTTTTAAAAAGCTTATCATCTATGTGTACAATGTACGTATATATGAAACATAACATGCGTAATCATTGAATGCGTTATTATGAGCGCGGATGAGAGAATATCCTTTTGGCTAATGACACAAGAGCGGTTTTCTACTACTTGGCATTAAGAGAAGCTGGGTAGCTCCGTAATCTGTCAAGGTGGTGGCTTTCGCCTACAATAAAAGTTGGAGTTGACGGTACAGTAAGAGCTATGTCACCTTCTTTGTGGTTTTGTACACCTGTTAACTACCCAAGAAAATTTATAGCACCGTTTACCATTTTCGTTCACTATTGCCTCTCTCTCTCACACACACAGAGAAAAAACTATATCTGTTTTATTTATTATGATTTGCTTAATCATTTCACCCTTAATTATTGTATTATTACTTGTACGCTATCGAAAAGCATAAATTGGAAATAAAATACCACCGCACAAGATGTGACACCATACTATATAAAGATTTACTATCCTTAAATTGTTCCATCTATAACCGTCACATTATTATTATATTGTTCAGCACACATAAACTGCCAGTCAAAACAACAAAAACTGTTTTTTTTGTTAAATCCTAACCACAATAAATAAGCAGTTATTGTCTAAAATTAATCTGGGCCATCCACATACCAAAATTTTAGCAGTTACATTTTTTCAACTCAAGTTACTATCTCCTATTTTTTGGGATTCAGGTTTTCCTCTCTTCCCACGTTTACATCTCTGCTATAGAATGTATGCACCTTTCCATAAAATCTCTCATTGCTTTCACAATAGTTCCAACTTCCTCTGTCGAGTTCCACGCTCCAACCTTTGATTTTATAGCAGTATCTCGTCTCAACCGTCAAAGAGGGTATAGGTTCCATTATCATCGATGCCTGAAGCTAAAGGGTAAACCATCATCGTGGTCTGAATTCTATTGCTTGCGATCGAAAGTGAAAAACCCTAACTTTGGGGGGTGGGGTGGGGTGATTTGGATTATCGATTTTAGTTTTCTTACTGGCCGGAGACACAGGCGTGGTGGTGTTAAAAGAAGGTGAGCCTGTGAGTCC